>UCOL01004885.1:0-13176 GCA_900474335.1 Ormyrus nitidulus
GAAGAATTTTTCGATTCCCTTTAAAAGATAATATTCATTTTGGAATGCTGCAATGTTTAAATAACAAATTATTTTTTAAATTAATACGAGAAGAATAATTTATATTTCTCAGAATATAACGTGAAGTTATCGGTATGTTACCGGTGGGAAGAACGATGACGTCATCGGTGGGAAGAACAATGACGTAACCGGTCTGGAAAAAGGGAAAATTTTAGAAGCGGAAATCGACAGTCTAACCTATCGATCTTAAAATATTTTAATATAAGGCAATCTTTTGAATTGAAATTATATGATTTTCAGATACTACGAAAAAAATGAGACTTATTAAGCTAGAATTATATAATTATAATGAATGATTGAAAGTATAATAAGAGTTTAAATTTTTGACAGGCCGAAATCAAAGTATATAAGGGAACGGTCGGCCCGCCGCAGGCGTCGTCTGCACTTACGACTCCTACTTGCCAGCAGGGCACGACCGTGCCCTTTGATATATGGATAAACGTCTTATTAAAATAGTTATTTATTTATTAAAATTTCTGGATTTCATATTTCATATATTAATAACGTCCCAGTATTTTATTATCGATCCTCTTATGTAGCTAACATAAGTATTAATAAGAAAATGGATGGACTCTTCACAATTGGCTTCCGATTGATGTATAAAACTTTGAAACTTTTATGATTTAATTTATGGTATTAGAATGCTGGCTTAATTAGGCAATCAAAGATTTCCTTATGAAATGAATCATTAAAAGTAATCTTATAAGATCACCTTTGGAATGACAAGAAGTGAACAAAAACGTTTATCAAAAATATTAGCCTTATTTCAAATGGGTTTTTTTTATTGATTTAAGTAACTTCCATTATAATTAAAATTGAAAAAAGCAATTTATCTCAAATATTCATCATTGATAAGACACGTAAGAGCGAAATTCTTTATATAACAGTAGTTGGCTCATGTGTCTCTCTTGCAATTGGGCTGGAAAGAAAATCGATTCTTATTAATGACTGGAATTTGTGTGTGTGTGGCAGTTCGATTGGAACATCACTCGAAACGAGAACGTGGCGGACATCGGCGCTCTGCAGATTGCTTATCATACGTGGCACATCCTGACGAACGGCAAGGATCGAACTCTGCCAGGTCTGGAAGCTCTGCGTCCCAGCCAACTCTTCTTTATCAGCGCCGCCCAAGTAATTGATATAATCTCTTTTGCGAGTGAGGGAGACTCTTTATTTCTGTCTAATTTTATGTGATTCGCTCGAATGCTGACGGGCCAAAAAGATGCTCCCTGCACCAAAGTTATTAGGGTGCTCTTATTTTCTCTCTATCTGTACTCTTTTTTTTTAGACTTACTGCTCTAACATGACTGCCGAGGCCTACATTCTCTCCGTCGAGCTCGATTATCATACGCCTCAACCTGAAAGGTAACTTTTTGCTTAACATTCAATGCGACGTAGTGGAACGATTTTTGGATTTATTTGATCTGTTTTGAATATTACAAAAAAACAGTATAAAAATATAGATTTTCATATTTAAAATTCTTAACATTTTAAAAACATAAAAATAATAAATATGAAAAAGAATTTCACCTCCCAAATTATATACCTGAAGGGGTTGACGAACCGAGCCAAAGAAGCGTTGTAATAAACAGTTTTGTTAAAAGCTGTTTTGTTATATAACAAAACAAGCCTGAGTAGCACACCAATAATGCGTTCGAAACCAAGTTTACCAATACAATAGTAAATTTTTATAGAATTATTTGATTTTTTATCAAAAGTATATTAAATAATCTGCATATTTCAAGTTTATTTTTTCGTTAGTAGAAAATATAGTAATTTTTATACGAAGAAACATTTTAAAGTTATAGTAACTTAAGTAAAAAATTTTGATAGGCGCTTTTTTTCTAGATCCGTAATGTCGACACAACAAAGAAAAACCTTAAGAAACATCTATCTAATATTGCAAGAATAGTACTATAATAGTTCACGTTTTAGATTAAAATAATTTTCTTCCATATATTGTCACGTGTATATTTATATAATCTATACAATTACATATATTTTTTTACAGGATTAATGGAATAATGATGAATTCACCGGAGTTTGCTGAGGCGTTCCGATGTTCAGTTGGGGCAAAGATGAATCCACAGAAAAAATGTAAAACTTGGTGATCGATAAATAGAATAAAAAAAATAACAGAGACCAATTGCAGAGTTATCGCACATAGGCTCGGCGGCAAAATGGCCTTTATTCAAGCATGAGACATGAAAAAATAAAAGAAAACTCGTCGCTTTTTTAGATAAAGAATAAGCATTCTTTTGGAGAACAAACGGATTGTGTGACTTTGAAACTAAGAAAGTAGTCGTCAAGCAATTCTGTGACAAGACGATTTATTGAAGGTACGTTAAAGTCTTTCTAAAATACTGGTCATGTTTTTATTACTTACAGGGAGAGTGTCCACCCATTGGGAGGAGAGCGTTTGTCAAACAGGATCTGGTAACACAATTCTAAGCTTTTTTTTTTTTTTTTTTTGAAAATTCTAGAGAAAATTGTGCTTACTAAAACTAAAATATTACTTTAACTAATCAAATTAAATTATAGTAAATTATGTACTAAGTAAAAGCTTTTATTTGAGACTATAAGTTGGGTTGAAAAATATTCAGAATAATACAGAATCAAAGTAACACTATAAAATTATGTATATTTTTAAAGAGCTAGTTTCATTTGATGTCTGAAGAGATTTTATATATATTTTCAGATTAAGGAACTTTGAAACAAATTAATATTTGATCCAACTTACTAATGCCTATTATATATTCAAATTAAAGCTCTTGTTACATACTTAAATTTAATTTTTTGTTCAATGAGGTAAGACTTTTAGTTACGAAGATATTTTAATTTTCGTAAGCATGAGATTTTTCAAAAGACGCTTAAAACTATGTTACAAAGTTCCATTTAACAAAACATTGAAAAATGTTTATTTTCTTTTTTTGGTTAAAAGATGATCTGCAATTTGATCAAGATCTTCTTGTTTGATTAATTATTCGAAAAATAAAGCCGAAAATATTTATGCATCACAAATTTAATGTATTTCGTATGAAACACTGTATAATATAGAATCTATAGAACACGTGCAGAATTTCCAATCCATAATGTAACTATGAATAATTGCTTGTTTTTAAGTTTGATAAAACGCTTTTTCGGGTCAGTCTAAAGCATTTAATGGATTGAACATCCATCTAAAAAATTTTTATTAAAATTCAGTCTTCGTTCTTAATTATTCATTAATCTAGCAAAAGGCATTTAACTGCTGTAACGAGTTTACCAAAATACAAAGGAGTACTATTAAGAAATTTTGTAATATTCATTTTGTGAGCAATTACGCAAAATATTAATTTCCCCTCATCACATTTTTCTCGTGACAATTTTTAGACCTTTCCAAAATAACTAAACTAGTTAATATAACACTCTTGGGAGCCTTAAAAAACAGGACATCACAGAATTTATTTTAGGTTAAGAAATATTTCAAACTGATCCGAAAAAGTTTTTCATAGGCAACGAAAATTTTTTTCATTTTTTCCCCTTTTTTGTTACTTTCAATGATTCTATTTCAAGATATCTATTAACTACTTACAAAATATTTTGAATGTTTTAATTTAATTAACTTAGTTTAGAAGTCATTATAATTTTTAACTTCTTTCAAAGCTTAAATTATTTTTATTTTCAGGTACCATCAAATTTGTACGTGGTAACGGCGTTCATTGAAATCTAGTCCTCTCTGCAAGCAACCATCTCGAAAACAACATTTGCCTACATAATCGAGCAAATGCAACTCGCGGAAAGTTAAAAGAGGTGTACTACTGTAGCTTCCGAATTCTACAGTGCGCAAGTTCTCAAGCGCTACCATCAAGTCGCTTTTTGCCGTAATTCCTTCATCAAATTCTACTAAGTAACCCCAAATGAAGCAGTGATGGATATCTTTTTCTCGAATGTCTGGCTCACACACATTCCTGTACGTTTTCTTATCTAGACGACATTAATTAAAAAAAAAGAGAGCAAAAACAATGTTACCATTAACTCTCCCTGCGAGGTTTTAGGTGAAAATTATAATGAGAGAATCATAGTGGAAGCAATAAGTACATTAAGAACGAAGTTAAAATATTAAGTCAATCTCGTAGACCGCTTGATAAGTGTTCATTTGCCAGAAAATCCACGCACGCGTAGAAGCTGCAGTTTCGAGAAAATGCGTTCGATTTCTGAAAAAAAAACCAAAAGTGTATATAACACACTCATCGATTTGGAGTTTGGAAAAAAGTACTAATAAAAGAGTGACTCGAGGTTTGCCATTTTATTCTTGACATAAAAAGTTGAACATTCGATCAAACGACAAAATGAAAAGCCATTTTTATTGGTCTCGCAGATGCGCCAGAATCGACTATCGGCTGTAAAGAAAAAAAATATAAAACCGGATATTATTTTGTTGCCGAATGATGAAAAAGGATTCTAGTGTCGACGCAAGAAACGCGAACTGTGATACTTTTAAGCATTAACGCAACTCAAAGGAAAAAATGAGCTCCCTCCGTTTATTAGAATCAACAACGATGAAACAAAGATAAATTTAATAGATTAAATCTTCACGAAATTCTGTCTTTGCGTAACTAAGTAGAAATATTTAAGTTTAATTAATACATCTAATCAACGATCGGAGTGAAACTACTAATTTAGTTTGACATACAAAACATATTGTGGGGTTGAAATTTTAAACTCTTTTAATACTTTAATCTTCAAAAAAAAGTATTTTGTTTTTTAATTATAGATCGTTTATAAATCCATGTATATATGAAAGACACAATTAATTAAGAATTACTTTTTAATTTTGCGGTAGAATATGTACTGTAATCGATAGATAAAAGTGGCGTGTCATATTTTAAATGCAGGTGCGCAAAAATTCATTTCATTACCGATCGTTTATTTTCATTTAGCACAATTAATATGTTACATCTAACATTTTACAAATAATATTCTAGCGATTTTATTGGATTCTGTTTCATGAAGCAATAAATAAATGAAAATAGAAAAATCAAGTATTTAAAAATTATATTGTATTTACAGTACAATTTGACAGTGATATAAATAAATACTCATTTCTAACAAACTCAGTTGGCCTTTTCACTTACCCGATCATTTTAATATGCAAAAAGTTAAAAAAAAAATTGTATAAATTCTTTTAAACTTTGCTATTCAAAAATATTAAACGTCAAAGTCTATTAAAAAGTTTTAAGGTGGAAGGCAATTGATTTTAATTTTATTATTTAACAAACCATAAATAAAATAACTTCTTGCATGCTAATTTGTACAATTATAGTAGAATCGAAATATTAATATTTTTCATAAAAAATTGATTTTATAATAGAAATAAAAATATGTAACTGTGTAGATAGTTATAATAAAAGCATCTATCTGTTGGTCTCAAAATGTATTCATCTAAAAGTATTTTGATTACATGCATTTGCTAATATATTTTAGTAACTTATATTTTTTAAAACAAGCTTGCTTGTTGTAATTTGAATATATTTTCGAAGCCTCAATTAAACCGCTAGTGTTTCACTCATAAAAATAATATTTATGTAAAAGTAATGTAGTTAAGGTTTTAGAAGTTATTAAAATAAACGATTTAATTTATTTTAAATGACTATTATAAATTTTTTAATACTATTAATGATGTATTAAGTCTACTGCTTCATTAATTTAGTGTTAGTAGCCAAAGTCTTAAAAAGCAATTAAGACATAAATAATATAATTTGAATATAAATTTCATAAGCTTTAGAAAAGAGATTGGGAAGTTTATCAAGTTTCACTTATATTATCACAGTATTCACTTATTATAATTTGATATTTCGTGAAAATGTATATTTCTTTTTATCACGTTTCTTTATTCAAAAAATGTTCTGAAAATTCCTTTAACCTTTAACTGCCGATGTTAAAGAATCTTTGTCGTGACATATTGAAAATCTTATAAGATCAATTTTTTCAGCTGTTAACGGGTAAAAAACGGCCATAAAATTACTACATTACTCATAAACTTACAAAATTTATATTGACGTTATTTGAGCTTGCTTATCTCTTACAATTAGAAGATGTAATCTAAGGATAACGAAGGAATATTTTTTAAGTTGAAAAAAATGACGATTATGTTTTTTTGTGTTCAACGTTATTTACCAATTTACCAATTTTAAAAGTTATACTTTCATTGAGTTAGAGTTAGTTTAATTTAGCGTATTTAAATGATATAGTTTAACTATCGTTAGGAAAATATGGCATAAAAATATTTGAGCTCTCAGTGATTAAAATTAATTTAACATATAACCAAGAATTTGAATTCTAAAATTAACTGCACTGTAAGGATGGAAGTTTAGACATTATAAATATAAATCAATGAAGAATTGAATGTTTAATTTTCGAAATGCATTGGAAAAACATAAATAAAATTTTCTTAAATGATTTAACATGTCAAGAAGCTTTTACTGGTCAATTTTCATTTGGATATGTTTGCAGGTTAAAACTTTTATTTTTTTTTTAATTTAACATTCTTTAACCTACAAAATGATTACCTGCTTGTACTGTATAAAAAAGATTTTTGATATAATGCTAGTGCGATATTACTAAGTGTAGTGAATCTAAATTTTATTATTTTAATATTTGTCTTCAATAATCTCAAATATTAATTATTTTGCCTTTTCTTTATAGTTATAATTCTATTAATTCATTTTCAGAATTCTCTAATGTTTTAATAATAAACTAAGATTTATTTTAATTAACAGCTAGTGTTTTCTTCATTAAGCACCATTAATTGCGTACCGCCAACGGTACAATTTTCATTGCCATATTCAAATTTTGGATTCACATCATCTTCACAAAATAATCCGAAAAGTTCTGTCGCTGAAATGTTAATTAATAGAAGTGCTTTTGAAAACAAAAATGATAAGCTACATCAAATAACCACTCATGCTAGTTATTCAAAGTTAATCAAAGACATGTATGAATACTTAATAGAAGTACTGAATGACCAGATCTCGATCAAGGTGAGGAGGTAAGACAATTTATTCAAAAATCCATTGTAAAATATTATTTTAGAACTTTAACAGCCACTTTTCTTAAAACCGAATTGTAAAAATTAAAAAAATTTTCAATTTTGCTAACCAAATTTCTTACACAAGCAAGTAATTTTTTCGATGCAAACCATTTCAAATTGTATTCAATTTACGTAAATTATTTTAAGAAGTTTGAAAAAATCGATCGTGGACGAAATGCTGCATGAAATTAGCACCCTAGAATAGAGCATATTAAAACCTGAATTAAAGAAAATTGAGTTCCTAAAATGAAGGAAATGTCGATAAAAATATGCTGAAAGTTTAAAAAGTATCATGAAAAGTATACTTTTATTATTCAGTTTCTTACTATCCGTATGTCTCCTTCACTTACAAGGAAGTAAAAGAACATATCAGAAAGCGAACAATACGTACATCAATATGTATATTTGGAACTTCCAATTTATATTTTTCTTCTTTCTTTTCATTTTGCGGAATAAATTTTGTTTAAATTCACATCTTACAAGATTATATTCGATTACTAATTTTAATAATTTGTTGTTGTCAATTTGATACATTTGGCCTTCGACGCAACTTTTATTACTTAATATCGTCAGTAAAAATATTTTATGGTAAAAGTTTTATGAAAGTTTTATAAAAGTATTTAAAAGGATATAATTAATTTCCAACATATACATAAGTATTGATTTACCAAACCTTCATTCTACTGTAGGTAATATATCGACTGTTAAAACACATTATTTTTAAATATCCAATCAATGATCATACAGTGATCATTGTTACCTACTTTTGATAAAATCAAAAATCTGAATCTTTTATCTGCAGATGCAAACATTTAATTTTTTAAAATAAAAATACATAGAATGTACAATAGAATTCAGTATAAATTGTGTAAAATAATAACTTTTCCATCATTTAAGAAAAAAATTTTTTTCGCAGGATTTTTATTGCTTTTATAATTTATCAGATTGCAAAGGATTTCAATTAAAGGATAAAGTACTAAAAAGTTTCCACCAGATATTAAAATTTTTAATGTGGAAATTTTATCCCGACCTTGAAGCTAGGAATTCTGCAAAATTCATCTATGCCATGCAGCCAAAAAACTTTAACACAGGTTTATCAAAGAACAGAAGCAATTCTACAACTTTCTCAGTACGTGAACAATTCCAAATTCGGCATAAAAACGAATCGGAACAACTCTTTGGGAACACTTCCAAGTTTAGAATTGACAATAAAACTTCACTAAAGACTTGTGCCGAATTTCGGTCAAACCGTCGAAGTATTGACCTAAAAAAGACACCTAGACAAAATAAAGAATCTCTGAGCAACAACGATCGATTTCACGCTGCCGTTTGTACAGTGGGGAAAAAATTGAGAAATTATAGAGTTTTTACAAAAAATAAAGCTGTCCGACAGAGAAATAAAACATTTTTAATACATCGTGGTAAAAGAGAAAAAGTTTCAACAGCCTTACCATTGAGTTATAAGAAAAATAATAAGCAGGCTCCATTTTTAAGAAAATGCTGTAATTCTTCTACACTCACTCGTAAAGACGAAATAGTATCGGTTATTATCAGTAACATAATTTCTTCAGTTACAGGCTGGAATAATAATACATGTAACACCAATCATATTAGACTCGATACTTTGAATATTAAACGTAACGTTTCAATAAATAATTCACCTAATAAAAGTGTATTAAACTCAGTTCAGCATAAAAAAAAATACATGAGTCGTGCATTACTTTCTGTAAATATCGAGCCGAACACTATAAAATATAATAAAAAATATAATAATAAATTTAGAAAAATTTTTAGAATACCTAAGAAAAAACGTAGATTCAAGTATAAAACAAAATCTCTGAGAGTAAAAAGGAATACGAAATCTTTTAATTCACACTTTCTATTTCATCCAAAACATCCAAAATTAGCAAAGAGTAATATAAATTTAGAGAATTCAAATAAAAATTCGCCTAAAACTTCTGCATCCGCAATGAAAAGTAATAATTATCAGGAAGAAATCGACCGTCGAATTGAGGAAAATTTCTTGAAGATAGCGGACACGTTTAAACTCGAAAAAATCCGTAATTCCGACGCTGGGGAAGCAAAAATTTTCAAAGATCCTCAAAGAAGCAGCGATCAGTCCGCTCAAAGTCTTTCGAGTAGCAAAGAAAACAATCAGCAATCGGTCAGACTCGAAGTCCATCGGGCTTCTCCTGCTTCGCAGCTCGACCAAAAGATAAAAATCGATAATAGCGACATGCCCGAAATAGTAACAATAAGCCAAGATTCCGGCTTGGGTCAGCAAGTAATTCAGAATGGAAAATCCGCGGTTTTCGATAAGCCGCCCGAGGCGAATTCCCCGAGTGAGATTGCACCAGCAACTAAATCCGATCTCGTTATTGGCAAACAGGTCTTTACAGCTGCTACGGATGATTCGAAGAAAGTGCTCGCCCAAATACTGATCATTCCTAAAGCCGAAGATGCAGCTGAACTACCTTTTTCCGTGCTGATTGTGCCAAAAGGCGCAAATAGCGCTTCTGTCAATTATGTTCAAAATTCCGAAGGGTTCCAAAGAAAAAGGTGTTTCAAAAAAGATGTTCCGCTACTGCGAAATGTACCAGACAAAATAAGAATTGCAGAAACTGCGGATAATTTTATAAAATATAAAACGAAGGGCGATAAAACTTTAAATAATGAAGATGAACATTTAAAATTAGAAAAACAATTAAAAGATTTAAAAAAAGTATCTGTGCATCAAGAAATATTTGATAGTAATGACGAAACGAAAGTTAGTAACGTAGTTCCACAAATTGAGAATAGATCCAAATGTAAAATGAAAAAGAATATGATTTATAAATGTATAAGGTCACCTTTAAAAATTAAAGATTCAACAAAATTTATAAACGCTGAGACTGAAAATAGAAATGTAAAAAGTAAAGATCTTTTAACAATAAATAATTTAGTTATTAATAATAATAAAATGAAAAATAAGTTATATACACGAAACAATAATAATCTAATGAGAAATGAAAATAATTTAAGTAGAAAAAAGGAACCTTTGTGTAATAAATCTCTTCAGCACTTCAAGAAAAACTGTAATGCGATACAAGAAAAGCAATTACATGTTAAGCCCAAAAGTTACAAAGCCTTAAACGTTCTTTACAAGTCGCCAGTTAAAATAATTAGTCAACCAATGATTTTAGAAAAAAGAAAACATGCTTTAGAAAATAGGAATATTTTTCAAAATAAAGTTACGAATACTAATTTTTGCGAGGTTGACTTTAAAACTAATGATGTAAAAAAAGATATGGATGATAATAGGCAAAGCATAAGTGCACAGGAGAGGAAGCGGAAACAAATAAAAAATACAAACAGTGCATATTACGATGATTATTATGATTATCACACTGTTGAATTAGAGTTTGACGAAAACAAAAACGTAGAAAAGAATGAGATAGGAAGAAAATTATTATCTCTCAGTATTTTCCAACAAGATGAAGTAGATTTCACTTCCGGTAACGCAGAATCAAACTACAATTACGAAGAAAAGTTTTATAAGGATCAGCGGCATAAAAAGACTAAGAATGAATTCCACGATTCAGCATTAAACTTAAGAAACCCTACGTTACCAAACAACGCAAAAATAAATACGGATGATTTAGATGTTAAGTTAGTCCAATTGGATCGTGACAAATTAACACTAAGAATTCCTTGTTTCGTTCGAAGCATAACTCATAAGAAAAAAGATGAACAATCAGATAATTATAAAAATTCTAGCATTAGAAATTTTAAGAGAAATTTGAAAAGCATTTCAAGAAAAAAACTAGTTTCCCACTCGGTTAAAAACAATGACTTGACGCATTTTTCCATTTCGGATAGTTTAATTAGACATAGCTCCGGTAAATATAATCAAGATGGAAGTTATTCTAGGCAGGAAAGGTATAGTAACAACAATACTGACCGTACATTAGATGCGTTATTCAAAAACAATGAAGTGTACGATAAAGCAGTAGGAGAAAATCTTTGTCTGCAACGCCAAAATTACGAACAATCTTCGTTTTTAAATTCAAGAGAAAAAAGATGTTCTGGTTCTAAAAATTTAAAAACGCGAAAACAATTTAAGAGTGATAGACAATACAAACATTTTCCACATAGAGGTTATAGAAGAAATCGATTGAAAAAGATACGATTTCCTAATTCAGAAGTTTCAAATGAAATAAACGAAAATGAGAACTCAAATGCATGTTTTGATACAAAGCAAATAAAACAAAATATAAAAAAAATTTCAAATACATTGGCACAAAAATTAGGGATTGCTAAAGGTGGTCGAAAACACAAAAAATGTTTTAGAAGATTCCGCGGCAATCTTACTCTCGAAGAGATATTATCACAAAATGAATCTGATGAAAGAAGTGGCGTTGAAATAAAATTAGAAAGAATATTTATTCGGCCTACTAAAACGCAATCTTCACAATCAGAACAGTTAAAAAATAATCAGGTAAATAGTGAAGAAGATATCCCATTTTTTCTTTTGCAATCAAAAAATGATCAAGAGATAAAAGCCGATGCAAAAGAAAACAATTAAAATTTTTTAAATAATGAAATCGCAAACAGAGATGCAGAGATAGTGTCGAAACAATGCACCAAAAATCATTTCAAACTAATAATTCATCAAATAAAAAATGTTTACCTGAATCGAGACTAGAACTTATTAAAGAGAACGCGAGTATAAAGAACAATCAATTAATTTAGCAGGATGGTTAAATTTTGGACCCAAAAATAGAGTAGAAAAGATTTCAGCGATATCGTCTACATATTTTGAATTATAATAGTTTTAGGATGATAATTTTTGCAGGCTGGAATTAATAATTTCTACAAACAATTTTTCAACTTTATTTTATAATAATAAACATAAAATTATTTTAAAAATAATTTAATTTTGTAAAAAAAATGTTATTTTAATATAGTTTGTAATTTCTTAAAAAGTTATGTTTAATAAACTTTTATAAAATTGAATATAATTTACTTATTTAATTACATTTTATATAGTTTTTTATTCAACTTTTATAATTACAATAAAGCAAGAACATAAAAGATTGTAAACGAGATAATAATGTTGTTACTAAAACAGGGTCTATTAAACTGCATTAGCAATGCCGCCCTAATTAGGTATGGTAATTTTTAACTAATTCCTAGGTAATTTATCACCGTAATCTATAGTACATCCATCTGTTAATAGTACTTTTTGTTTCGAAGGAGCAAAATAGACTTTTCCTAACGCGGGCATGAAATGGCCCTCATTTCACGCTAGAAGTAGCGTAGAAAATCGAGCATTCCAAACGTTTATTAAAATTGTTTGTCCGAGCGGGGAAATTTTTCCCCTAAGGGAAAAATGACTTTTCCCGGCCTCCGGCGAAGCTTACCGGCAAACAGTAACTTTTTTTTAACTTTTAAAATTTAAAAAAATTTTTTTTTAATTTTTTTTCTCTGTTTTTATTGAATGCGAAGTTTTTTCGACCCCGCTTTTCAGAACAAAAAAATGGCCTTTCCAGTCGAGAGTGGAATAAAATACTATATGCAACACGAGGCAAAAGTAGATTTTTTCCTTAAGTGATTATACTGACCTTACGAAAATATTTTTCCCTCGGGTGATTATCGGGCAGTAAACGCACCCTTGGGAACAATATTCTCGTTCGGGCAGTAAACTTTCCCGCGGGAAAAACCTTCTACTTTTGCTTCTTGTTGCATAATGTACTATTTCCCAACTCAGTCATGAACTGGCCCTCATTTCACGCTAGAAAGAGCGTAGAATATCGAGCATTTCAAACGTTTGACAAAATTGTTTGTCCAAGCGGGGAAAAAAGTCTTTTATCCCCGCCTCCGGCGGGGCTTACCGGGGGAAAAGGTCAATTTTTTTAAATCTGTTTTTTAATCTATCTTTTTTATTTTAATTTTTTTTCTCTGTTTCAAACTATATTTTTGTCTAGCGGGCCGAAAGTACTACTTTCCCTCCCGGCGCCGAATCGGGAACGTTGTATTTTCATCCTAGCTAGACAAAAAAATAG
>UCOL01004886.1:0-13172 GCA_900474335.1 Ormyrus nitidulus
TTTTTTAAGAAGTGACTAGTGATGCCTACGCGCGCGAAGCGCGTTTTTTCGTTTAATGAAAAAAAAAATATATTAATTTAACACTAATAGTAAAGCTTCCTTCTTGTTTTGCGAAATCTTTTCAACACAATCTTTCGATTGCACTAACAACTTCAGAATTCACTTTAGCTATTATTCTAAAATTGTATACTCTTAATTGTATACTCCCCTGCCCGCTGTCCAAATAACACTTATAAAATTAATGACATCCCCCAAATCCATCTTACTTATTCACTACCCTTTCCACACATTTCCATTTTAAAAATTCAGTCAAAAGTTTCGTTTAGAAAACACCACTCGTTCTTCTGACCTCTATATTTTGTTTTTAAAAACCTAACCCTTTCGTCTTTGAAAAGTCACCGAGGGTTATGTAGTCGCATATACGTAAAGTAATATTCGTAAAATTTTATACGTATCATACGTATGTATATGCTCTAGACCAATCACAACGCTCGATGATGAGCTTCAACTTACATCTCATGGATTTTTTAAGGAAGGATATGCCATATGAGCAATAAGAAATTGGACTTTTATTTAGATTATCGATGTAAATATTAGTACATTTATATATCAGGTAATTGATAAGGTGCATTACTTCTAAATTCAACAAATAACGACTATACAGTTAATCCCGTCGCTAATACTCGAAACGGGGATGCGATATTAAAATAACTAAATTAAAAAAAAACTTCCTCAGAAAAGGGCTTCAATCTCGGCAAGCACGTGCCGTTTGGCAAAAAAATCTCGGAACGAGGCAGAAACCGGCCGAGCGATTCCGACGCGCGCGCGCGCGCGATAATCGCCACCTCCCGCTTTTTGGCCGATCGGCTCTTGCGAGGAAGCGAAAAGTCGCTCTTCCTTAGGCGGCGCGGTGGCGCGCGATTACCGGCGCATGCCTGTGCGCCGATCGCGCAAAAACCCGGCCGATCCGAGAGGTGTCGCGAGGCAGCTGCAGACGTGACCCGCCCGAGTCGGTACCGTCGGGGATAAAAGTCGGATTTATTGTGATGGCGCGAGGAATCCGGATGCTGTAAATGAAAGCAAATCTGAGTGCGCTTTTGGGATTGAACTTGTATAACTTGGCGATGGTGAGATAGAAATGAGAAGTAAGACGATTTTTAACCTGACAGATGTTGAAAGAATTGGTCTTCTGATTTAATAGAATTAAGCCAGTGATTTATCTTAAATTTGATACTCTATATTGAGCATGAATTTATTGCCAAAATTCTAAATTTGCATTGTACTGTGACGTGTAATTTGCAGCCCTAGAAAATATTTATCGAAAAAAAGCCGAAAATCATTCGCCAACACTTTTTTATAAACATTTTCTTACTTGAATGACTCTGTTTATCGCAGCATTCCTCCAGCAATCCAAACAAAAGGCACAAACAATCTGACTGCAGTTTCCAAGCAAACCTGTACCACCGACGCATTCCGTCGCATCCCGGTTGTCAGTGCTCTCGGCTGACGTGTGTCCGCAAGACTTATCGACGTCCACTCCTTTTCCGAGAGATAAATAAGGCCCTCGGCCGCGGCGTCGAGTTCATATATTTCAGCGGATTGATCGTCGATATTGCACGCGGTGCTTTCGCGGAACCGCATTTGGAAAGCGCGCTTTTTCCTCCTTTCCTTTTTGTCGCTCTGTGCGCGGCTTCTTTTTTTTTAAAGAACGCAAGGCCGATCGCCTTTCCTTGGCTGGAATTTTAATTGACTTCTATGTACCGGGAACTGACAAGCAAATTGGACCGACGCACGGAGGATGGAGGATTTACGATTTTTATCGGGAATTTGGTTGCACTTTTTATAAACTGGCGCTGGGAGAAGTGAGAAAGAATCTTAAGTTTGAGAGGAAAGGAATTATTTTTTGGCCGAGAGTTGAGGTAGATGGAGAAATCGATTTTCTGGTTAACAGTTGCTGAATATCTTACAAATACCTTTCGTTAAAGTTACTTTATCAATTTTTTTTTAATTCTTATAAAAAATCTTTTTAACCAACTTCATCTAATACATTTGACTTTTTTTTTAATTTCTCTTTTTATACAAATAATGCACTGCTTCTCATCTTTAGAATTTATAGTCTTTTGTAGTATTTTCAATCAATTTTAATGTTTATTGTGATTTTTGCAACAGCTTTTGTTTCCAATCGTTACCCTACTAGAAATAGCTGAAATTTTTTCAAAATAAATTGTACATTTTTATTTTAATGATGCCTAAAAACTGGAAATTATTTCAGCCCTTTTATAGTATTACCTAAATGAAACGTTCTTTACAATGATTTTTTGGAATTTAAAATGTTTTTCTAAAAATACTCATATTTGCAAGCATACTTTCGCATTCACACAATAAATTCCTATTTTTTACATTTTTCTTTAGAAGCAGCAAAAATTTTTTCTCAATTCTGCCCAATTTTACAACGTAGATTGGTCAATTTTCCAGGAAACGTTGCTATCGCATTAAAGCTGCCAAAAAATTAATTTCCTAGCCATTACAAAATGCTTTAATTAAAAATTATTTAATATTTATCAACTCTCTATTCACGTCTTTAATGCTCGTACATTATTAAAGACATAAGATAAACACTTTATTCCAAAGCACTGGAGTTCTCCAGGTCGCAAGCGGACTCTCCGCTCAGCCCCGCAGCGCTGCGCGTCGCGAAAGCTCCTCATCCACCGACGGCCCGAGCCGCAATGGAGCCGAGCCTCCGGCGTCACCCCCAGCGTGGCGCCACGGTGCTCTCCCCCCGAGCCGGCCACTCGGCGCTGATTCGTCTGGGCGTGCCGGGCCCTCTTCCCATTGGCCGGCGCTCCCCGCCGCGATTGGCCGGGCCGCCGGCGGGGCTCCTCCCCCGGGCCTCAGCGCGCCGAAGCAGCAGGCTCGAGCCCTCCCCTTTGTCGAAGCGAGACACCCGGAAGAAAGAGAGAGAGCGAGAGAGACGGCGAGCGGAGTAGGCGCGCGCTGCAGACGACCCGTGGGACCCTCGGGCGCGCCGGCTCGCCAGCCCGTGACACATTCGACAAGCGGCGCCGTAACGGGAAGCAACGCGCGGCTGGGGACTTCCGAGAGACTCGCGCGCTCCCACGTATAGACTCGCGTGCGCGCGCTCGCTCGCCTATAGGCTTTATCGCCTATACGTGCCCGTGACCTATACCCTCAGCACCGTCCTCGTCATCGCCAACGTCGTCGTGGTCGCGTCGCCTCCACGTGTGCCAGGACAGCAGGAGTGAACTTTGGATGACCCGAGTGTGATAGAGAGAAACAGAAAGTGTGGCATGCTGCAGGAGCCCGGGAGCTCGTAAGCGGCAGCGGCGGCAGCAGATCGCGAGATCGCTCGGAGGTGTTACTCGTGCAGAGGAGTACCGCGAACGGCCTCACCACGCGCTCCGACGAGTGGAACAGCCTCCTGCCCAGCTCCACGATCGTGGGTGCTGGCGGGTCGCCATGGCTCGGGTTAGGTGCAGCTGGCGGCGGCACCGGCAGCACCGCCGGCGCCGGCAGCCCCGTCGAGCTCGAGGGACACTGGGGCAGGAAGCTCTACGGGGCGAGCGTCGCCCCGCCGCCCCCGCCGCCCCATCACCACCCCAGGGCGCCCCTCGTATTCGCGCCCCAGGACATGAGGCAGATACTCAAGGAGGAGCCCGTGCCCAGGGCCTGGCCGCAGCCGGCCCTCGCCGACAATGGATCGTGAGTACTCATTTTTATCTTTTTTACTCCTTCGACAAAGTGTAACAAGCTTTCTAGAGTTTGATGCTTTTTTGCGCATTCTCTATTCTGCGGCAGCTATTTTTAAATGGCATAAGAAAAGACACGTGCTTTCAGGTTTTTGCGTCACGATTTTAAGTGCTAGAATTTTATTTTCTCCATTTTCGACGCTAAATAAAGAAGTGATGTTACGAAAACTCGTTTATTTCCGTTAACATTATTTATTTGTTATTTTCGTAATGCAAATTACATAGTCCATTTGAATTTCCGTTTAATAATTTACAAACCGAATGTCACAGTTTAACTGTTGTTAAATTTAATGTCAGAATAAGTTTTATTGTTCACTGAATTGTCTGCCGTTTGCCGTCGGATGACGTACAGACTTACTCTACTAAGGCACGAATCTACCTTATGCCTTAAGTAATAAAAAAAACGGATTTTTTTTTGCTCTCCACGTTGTAATGAGAGACGTAAACAATAGATTTAGACGACACGAAAATGTAGCTTGAAATACAAAAATTAAGTATTCTGATTTTCGTATAATCGAAAAATAGGCACTATTTAGAAAACAGATATCCGCCTTTTTATTGATGTTATTAGGATCACATTTGATCTGCATCATTTGAAAAATCATTCTCTTGTAGCTGGATTCTATTTATCCAGAATTTTATTTTCTTCACAATTCATGTCTGTGTTGGATACGATATTGATTGTCTACTGATGCTTAATTATTACTTATTATTCTAGTTTGATAAAGAGCGTTTAGTTGCACCAACGTATGCAGTTGGACAATTTTTACATGGACATTTTTAAATAACGTTCGCTTTATTACATTTATTTGCAGTGTGTTTTTATCCACTTTTATGAAAGAAGTTGACAATAAACTTTTATTGACAGATAAAACATTTCGTTAAAAAAAATTAGATATTCTAAAAGCGCTTTTAGATAACAACAGTTGTCCTAATAAATCGAAGTATATGTATAAGAATTTCACTCATAATAATAAAAAAAACAATTATGTTCTTATACGTCGACTACTAAAAACAGCAATTTCCACTTTAATAACTACAGAAATTTTCTAAGAAATGCGTGTAAAAAATTTTGATTTATTAAATTGTTTTGGTAAAAAACTTTTTAATTACAAAAAAAAATGTTACAGGAAACAATTTCTCTGGTGTTAGTTTGATCTTAAAAGAATCTGATCATTAAGACCAAAATATCTTTGTAAAAACCATTTATTCTCTTCTCATTTATGTTTAAGACAATTAAGTAAGAACTTTTTACTCCAAGGGAATAAACCTATCACTTTTTTGTTAATAATGTATATACCTACAAGAATTTTTAATGTTTTCTTTCTTTAACACAAATGAAATAATACGTTTATACTGAACTAAAAAGTGCAGTGGATGAATAATGTGCCAACAATATTAATTTCATCTTCTCTATTTATAAATGTTCGCAAAAAAAAAAAAAAACAATAAAATTTCAGTGTAATTCCCCAATTCTCCAGAAAACAATCAATCAAAAGTTTCGACAATAAAAAAATAATAAAACGCGCCAATAAAAACATAACTCCACGAAAAAAGGGGTAGCTGCCTTCCTAATCGAAAATAAAAGCAACAAAACGTTTGATCGTGCACTCGGAGCAGCGCCGATTCGCGGCTCGGCGCTAAGTCACGTTGACGAAACACAGAGAGAGAGAGAGAGAGAGAGAGAGAGAGAGAGAGAGACGATAAAGCGCCGGTTTATTGCGGTCGCCTCGTTCCCTCCGTGCGACGTGAGAAAGAGGAGCCGCCGAGAGGCCTCGAGAGCCGTCCGTCAACGCGCCATCCTCCACCTCGCTGCCGCTAATTCAAGTCCCTTAACAGGGATGTCGGCTGCCAGTCTAATCAATGTTTCTCCGTGTTTACGCGTCTCAAAAGGGAGGAACGCGGCGCTTCGCGAACGATGAATCGTTGTGTTTTTCTTGACCTAAATTATTCCGGAATCAATCGAGAAAAAAAACTCGCGGGGCCCGCGGTGAACTTTCGCTTTCACGTCGATAAAGCAAACAATTTAGTTTTACGCCGAGTTAAGGAGTCTGCGGTGAGGGAGAGCGAACGAGGAGTCGCGCGAAAGCTTCCAAAGTGTTTTAAAACTTCTCTCTCGCTTGCTCCGCGCGGGTATAAAGTCGTGCGCGCTTTTAAACCCCCCGTGAAAAAGTTACGCCTCTAATAAGACGGGAGTGCGAGGAGTCGGTGTCTCGTCTTACGGGTTAAAAGTCCAATGGAACATTTGGGAAAAGCGGTTCTTAATACACTCGAGTTATAAACGTTTGTGCTTTATTGAATCGTATTATCTGATTTAAGATTTGAAAGCTTGATTTTGGCGGTTTTGAAATAATGCAAAGTATAGTTTTTACATGCCAAAGCTCTTTGCATAAATAATTATTTTCAACCATCTGAAATGTTTAACTTAGCTTAATGCAATCGCGAAGAGAATAAAGCACTTCAAATTAAAAGTCTTCTACAATCATCGTAAAACATAGAGCACTCGGGAAATTTTGATCCACTCTTATCTCGCCGTTGATGCGAATTGCGCAGCCACGCTCGTGCAAAAACTCAAGCGCAAAAGATGCCCTCTCCCGCAGCAAACAGTAGCGGGAAGGCAGCGATAAATCCGGTCGAATCAGCCAATTATTGCCGGTCAAAGCTCTAAATAAAGCTCGCGCGCGGATTATATTCGGATATATTACAAATTGCTCATTATCTCCCTCTCGCTCGGCGGCGGCGGCGGCGGCGGGCGACTCGCGCATTATATGAATCATAGGCGGCATACCGCATAAATACAGACTCGCGCCCCGGCCCGGCTCTATCTCGCTCTCAGCGTCGTGCATTAGCGCTGTGCGCGCAGATTTATTGCGATTCTCCCCGGCCGATTGCTTTGTGTCGTCGTCGTCGGTGAGCGCGACTGCAGTGTGCGCGCGGCACCTGCTGGGGAAAGAAGCGAGGCAGGTCGGACGCCGTGCGCGCGGGGATTTTCAGGTTTTAACTTATTTGACGGTAAATTTAATGGGGACGGGTATAGAAGGAGCAGTGGAAATTATTTGGGTTGCGCTTAAAAATTGCAGCGTAAAGCAAAAAACGCGGCTTCGATTAATTTTCTTTACAAAATGTAAACGTTAGAAATTAGTTACAAAACGATAAAATATCCAAGCGCTAGTACATATTAACATTGCTTCACATCCTGTTTGCTTTCTGTTGTAAGCGACAAGTTTTGGAATGAATTTAAAAGTTACTTCAGCCGCCCCGAGAGAAAAAAAGCGAACAATCCGTTTACGCGCGCAAGCCGAGGCGAAGTTGAGCGTCGCATCACGCGTGAATTCGCTGCGTGAACATCGGCATAATCGTTATCGACTCCTGTATCTGCCTCTCTCTCTCTCTCTTTCACAAAACCGTGCACATAGCAAATTACGCGATAAACGGGGATCGCGCACGTAATTATCACCTCTGTCCTGGGCTGCGCGGCGTATACATGTGTCGGTGCGCGAGCGCGAAACTGGCAAACAAGCGGCCCGTGCAAATACCCTGCCAGCAGCAGCACACCGCGGAGCGGAGATGCGTCGGAGTGTGCGTAGTCAGCGCTGTCCCTTTCTCGCCTACCTCGCTCTTCCGCCATTGTTTTCCTTCTTTTTCGCTGGGGCTTTAGGCGAAAAATGAGAGATGGACTGCAACTCTTTCGGTATAATAAATTTGCGCTTTATTTTTAAAAAATACGGACTTTGGATATCAAGCCTTGAAGTCAGTTTCAAATTTGTTTTTCTTATTTCAGAAAAATATTGCGTCGGACATAAATAAATTCAAATAGTAAAACTAGAAATGAAATAATTACTCTACCGAGGATAAACAAAACTATATAACGATAAGCAACAAAAGCAGCTACATAAAAGCCATAAAAATTTATAACCAACTACCAAATAATCTAAAAAAATTTAGATATTAGTAAAAGAAAAGCTATAAATAAATAAAAGAGTGGATCAGCGATAACATCTGCATGTAGCAGAATAGATATAATAAAAAAACACTTGCTTGTTTTATTGCGTAACACAGAGATCCTAGTCTGAAGAAGTTTAAAGCACTTGACAAATATATTGAATAAACCGTTATAATAACACAAAATTTTATACGTTTACTTTGTAAGTTTAGTTTTTAAGTCGTGCAGTCAAAGATTCAAGTGTGAATCTACAGACTTGCCTCACTCTGACTTGTTACTCTGGAATAAAATAAAAAATAAAACAAAGTAGATTTGGGATTCTATATAGTAAACGCAAAAAAAATGTTGAATTGACTCTGTTGAAGTTTGCAGCACTCACAGCTCCGATATTTTCATTTGGTAATGTTACAAGAAAAAGCAGAAACTGCTATGTTAACTGCAATATTGGTATAAAAGTTGCAATTGCAGTTACAATGAATGCAGTAACTCATATTAAAAGTTTTATATTCCAAAAGACAAATTAATTCATAAATTAACTTCTAATCTATAATATAACGTTCATAGAATGCATTCGCTGATCTACTGAAAAAACATCTATATCTACAAACATAAAAGCTCTACGAATACATCTTTCCCCCCTAAATTTTCATGACGGCTATACCATCAGAAAGATAAGAAGCGAATATTCGCAGGGCTTGCATATACGCGACAGCAATAACTATAATAACAGCGACGGTCAAGTGGTCGAAATGACGCGAAAAATACCCCATCCTAATAGAGCCTCGTACCGGCGTATCGGCAAGTGCTCTCTGGTGCACCGCTGGACGGCGCCCGATTATAATTATTCCGAGCTCGACTAAATTGCCTTGGCCCATGCTTTCGGTCTGCCCAGGACGAAAATCCAACGAGAGCCCAATATCGCGTTTGTATAAACACCTATATACATTGCTTATTCCGCCGGAATACGAGCTGTACAACCCCGCTCGAATTGTTATAGAAATGCGAGCCAGCTCGTATCGGGCTTAATTCGGTTAATAAAATTTAATTAATAAACGCTTGTTTTTCAAGCGAATATTTCAAAATTCAATGCACTCTCCGCTTTGTCATAGAAGTCATAAGTCACCGCAATCCTTATAATACCGGGGCAGTAATCAATTTTTAGTCGCAAGATATATAACGCCCGCGGAAAAGCTATCGCATCCATTTCCGGCCGGCTGAATTCCCCGGCAGCGAAGCTCTCCGAACCTCGGGAGCTCGAAAAGCCCGGCGAAAAAAACGGGCCCGCGGCCGGCCGCATCGATTATTTACTTCTCGCTTCGCTAAACCGTTTAATTACGCGGGATTAATGATCTAATCGCGGTAATTAATCAAACAACGCGTTGCGCGCAACGCCGAAATCTCGCGGCGCGTCACACGCGGCGGTCCAGGCCTGAGGTGTATAGTGCTCCGCCTACGCTCCTCCGCGCGGATGGGAATTGGTGCACGGCGAGAGAGAGAGAGATAGAGAGAGGGGAGGGAGGGCAAAATAATCGGACGTCGAGAGTTATGGGGCGCGAACCGCCGGCCGGTTAATCAGCCACCGATAATTATCGACACGGGCAGTATATCAAGGCCCTCCCCGACTGCGACTTTTCCACCCTTCGGCTCTTCCTCATCCTCTCTCCATCGGCCGGAGCTACTCGCACTCGATCGTTCAATCGCGCTCCATATATCGTCCTGCCTCACTTTTTATTATCGTCATTTTACTCTGCGGAAGACCTTTATTTTTATTTCCTGCTTCGCGCGAGCTTTTCGTATTAGTTTTGTAAATTGCGAGTTTTGTTGTTCGCGTCGTCGGAAGTGATTTTTGTTGCTTGAATAGAAATATCGAATGATTTGATTACCGCACGTGCAGATAAATATCATAAAAAATATGATTTTATTTGCTCGCTATAAAAGATTATTAAACACTTTGGGAGTCTGTAAACGTAAAAACCCAGCTTTATAATATTGTTTTACTATTTATTGCAGTGTAAACTGCTTCGACGTCGATGGGAGTGAACAACGTTTTAAAACTTTGGAGTTTGTCGATTAATCAATTCATGCCGCTCGAACGAAGGTTATTCCATGCATTGTCCGAACGCTTTATACAGCAAAACACGAGTTTGTGAAAAGAACAAAGCCGCGGTCTGCAAAATCAGCCAAAAGAGTTATGCGCTACTTTGTTTATGAAACTAATTTTCTACTTTGTCGATTCAATAATTCAGAAAACATAATCCGCCTTCGATTAATCAGCAGTAATTAGCAGCGGAAAATATTTTCAAAATAAACAACTCCCTCCATCGACAGCAAATAACGCACTCGAGCCAAAATCATTACCAGTCCAGCAATAAAAAAACAAGCCGCGAGCCAATCGAAACCGCAATTTATCAATTCGCCAAATAAAAAGCACCGCAGAAGAGCTCTCGTCTGTGCTCCACCGTAGGCAGATTGATCACCGCTAAGAGAAACATATCGACATTCGCGATAATCGATGCTCGCGCGCCGCGCGCATTTGCACGCGCATCGCCGTATATATATAACCCGGGGGCCGCGTGACAAACGCAGCGCCGATACCATCGTTTATTTCGCAAATGTGCTGCAAAACTGCCGCTATTCATTTTCGCGACGCCTCTCGTTCGGCTGCGGCCTTTTTTCTCTCCCCCCTTTTATTTTTTTTGGGGGGGGAGGTAGCTGCGCTTTTTTTTCTGCACGCCCGCGGACCGGTAATCCGATTTTCAGCGTGGAATCGCTCGCGAGCAATTGCTCCGGCCGCAATCATTTTTCGCGTAAATAAACCGGTGATTCAGCGCGATGCGTTTATGGCCCCTTTTTTTTTATTGCTCCGGATGCTGTGATTTGACCCGAAAATTATATGACGTATCGGGACACATATTTTTTGTTTGTTTTATGTTTCGAGGTTGTTTATGAAGCGTCGATTATATACGGCTGCGTTCTCGATATTTTTCGGATTGTTTTGATTTAACGTCAGAAATAATTAATTTTATTTTAAATTCAAATGACAAATATTATCCTGTTGACATGCACAGTTATGACGTAATATTTATACAGGTTTATTTGTAGACGAAATGAATTCAATGTTGATTAAAGTTCACCTCAAAAATGTACACTTTATATTGACTCTGCCAACAGTAGGAAACTGAAGAAGCTTTGGCTCGGTTAGCTCAGTGTTAAATATTTAGGCAGTTTACTTGGATATGAAATTAAGAAGGATTGTCACCTCTTTCAGATGACGAAATCGAGAGAACAAAAGGAATTACTTAAGCAACCCTTTCAAACCACTAGATTAAGTTTCACCAGAACGTTTGAGCCCCATCACTTATCACTTAATTATATTAAAATAATTCGTTCAAAATTCAAGTACAATTAGTATAATAAAATAATTGCTTGGGTATCTAATAAATAATAAAAGGATGCTTTAAACTTCTCAAACAACAGCGACACGTGTAAAAAGCGCGTCAGTTCCGAAATTTGTCAAAATTCTAAAAAAGCCCCGAGCCCCTAAGATCCGGAACACTCATCATCGCCAAAGGAAGAAAAAAGCGCCTTTCTTCGCGGCTCGTCAAACTCATCCGCGTGACTCTCGGAGGCATGAAAAACCTCGAACGAGAGAAGGAAAAAAGTGGGTGGAGCCGCGAAACCACACCGGAAAAGCCCCTGGGGATCCCCGGCTTCCGGGGCTGTATCTATTTTGACACTTTGAAAAATTGTTGCCAAATTGTTTCTCCGGCTGCTCCTCTCTCTCTCTCTCTCTCTCTCTCCCGGTTTCGATTCCTGTATACGCGCCGATGGCCGAAGATGGATGATGGCAGGCCTCGGGGGGTTTCCGCGAAGCCGTGTTCTCGGACTTTTCTCGAATTCCGCCTGCTTTATGCCTCTGCATGCGCGAGAGCAGTATTTTTCTAAGGCCACGAGACCCACTGCCACAGATTCAGCTGCGGCTTGCCTCTTTTTCTCTGCAGATTTATGCTTATTAAAAGCCGGAGAAAACATCAGCCAGAAAAATGTATATAGGCAACACGTAAGGACGCTGGCGCACTCGAGCCGGACTTGGGCGTTAAGGGACAGTGCAAAGGGGAGAGTTTCCGTGCCATTACTCAAAGATGGCAGAGAGTCCGGCGGCCTAATCTCGGCACATGAGACCGTAATGGGATTTTAAGGCGTCGGACCGCCACCTGCGACCCCGGCGTTAGTCCACGCGTTTATCTTGCTGCCTCCTGCGATCTGGACGCCCGGAAATTCAACGTTCAAAAATCGCGTTTCCTCGATTCTGCTCGAATTCGCGCGGCGAATGTTTATGCGCCATTAGCACGTTATACTTTGTCTTTTGGTTGTATTGTGAGAAAGCTGCCGTTTGGGATTGTATTTTATTTCAATTCACGATTTATAAATGTTTTTATGACACAAACTGCGTTATTAAACTCGTATTATATGAATTTTTATTTGTTTGTTTCAGGGCTGTGGTCGGAAGGGCGCATTTTGAAAAGCAACCGCCCAGTAATCTAAGAAAGAGTAACTTCTTTCATTTCGTTATTGCCCTCTACGATCGATCGGGTCAACCGATAGAAATCGAAAGAACGGCTTTCATCGGATTCGTCGAGAAAGATCAGGTAAATAAAATGTTACTATTTTATGCGATACAATAAGTTAAATTTAAAATTTTTATACAATTGTTGGAATTACTAAAAACTTTGTAGAAAGTACGAGTGAGTAAAGGTTTTATTTACTCTCAAAATTTGGAAATTTTTCTAAAAACAAAATAATGAATTGTTGCGTAAACCAGCGAGTCTAGCCATATTTTAACCTTACTTTTTAACAGAAAATTATTAGCAGTTTAGTAGAACATTATTGTAGAAATTCATTTGCCGAACGTCGTCGGCCTCGACCGCCGAACCAGCAATAATCAGCAAGAAGCACGTGCCACTGTTTACGGCGCGTTGTCGCGGTCGCGCGCATCGGGCCCAGCAATATCCAGCTAGCATCCTCTCTCCCGTCTCCTCTCCCGCGCTGTATAATTCATAGCACGGCGGACAGTTGCATCGCGCGCGGCCTCCCTATTAATTAGGGTCATGCACCACGGACGTACATCAGCCTCCCCTCCCTCCCGAGCGGCAGCGCTCGAGGAAAATCTACCCTGTACTATCCCCAGCTTTGCCTAGCCGGCGGACGGAGGAGGAGGGGAGGGGAGGGGGGGAGAGGCAAAAAGCTGCATTTACATATTTTCGCGTCATTCAATTATTTAAAGCGAGATGCGGGGCGACGAGCTTTCCTACGGAGCTCGGAGTAGTAGTCGCTTATCACGGCTGTAAACTCATCCGTCGGATAAGCGTCCGCTTTCTCTTGTTGCTCCTCTCTCTCTCTCTCTCTCTCTCTCTCTCTCTCTCTCTCTCTCTCTCTCTCTCTCTCTCTCTCTCTCTCTCTCT
>UCOL01004887.1:0-13172 GCA_900474335.1 Ormyrus nitidulus
ATCATATCTTTATTTACAATATCAAATTTTGACTTCTTAATTTTTTTTCTGTTCATAAAAGTTAACTTTATAACATATATCATCGCTTACTTAATCAGATGATAG
Organism: Ormyrus nitidulus; assembly: GCA_900474335.1. Classification (NCBI taxonomy): domain Eukaryota; kingdom Metazoa; phylum Arthropoda; class Insecta; order Hymenoptera; family Ormyridae; genus Ormyrus; species Ormyrus nitidulus. The sequence continues at coordinate 106 of UCOL01004887.1, forward strand.
TTAAGTAGGTTAAGAATTATTTTTTAAAAGTTCTATATTTTGGTTCACAACTACCTTAAAGATCTTTATTGTCAACAAAAAATTTATATGGGCAAATGTAGGGAAAAAGAATTATAAGGCTTTGAACTTTCAAAAATACCATGGCTTTCAATAGTCTGAAGGAATCTTGCCGTTAATCCATTGGCATCCTCCTTTGGGGCTGATGATCGTTGCCCAGGTCAGAGAAAGCGGCCGGAACCCTGCCAAGTTCAGTGTTGAATTCAAAAGGTTTTATAACAGGTATAAAAACTCTTACACATGATGTTCTGTTTTTACTTTGTTACGTTAACATTTACAATTGTCGTCAAATTTTTTATTTATTTATTATAAAATATATAATACTATAATAATATTTTTCTGAAAAATATAATGTTTTTTATTACTTTCTACGTTACTTATATGTAGTATAATAATAAGTATTCTTGTAGATGCAGTTTGTGCAATACCAAAGAGATGAATTTGGTTAAGGAAGTTGCGTAAAAATTGAGTATTTAGAAGAAAGCTTTTCCCTTTAGGTATTTTAAATCTGACAATTTAAATAGTAACTGATTTTTCTTCGATTTTACCTAAAAGAGTGCATAACTTTTGAAAAAATCTGGCGTTAAACTTATACAATATGTGGTTCCCTTAATATGGTTACGCTAGAAAACATATCCCAAAGTTGCACGAACATCTGTGAGCCTCTCATTATTATAAAAATAAGCTCTCCGAAATTCATCTACAAGGCGGTAAGATTCGTTCTTCCATCCGCACATATACGAAGACGCGGCGGTGATTCCCATCAGTAAATTCCAGCGAAATAATCCGACGCAAATATTTTGACAGATTCCGCGGGCTGCCGCGATAACTCCTCGGCGGCCGCCTCGTAAACACAATCGGCCGCCAGCGGAAAAGGAGAGCCCGACGATCGCGCTCGAGCGAGAGAGAGAGAGAGCCGCAAATAAACCTCGGGCCATCGGGGGCTTTGATTATGAATGCGGCCGGGATATCGGGTTCTCGCGCGCGAGTCGAAAGTAACGCTGCAGCGCTCTTTGAAGTGCGCCGGGGATCGAGGCTGCAGCTCTAATGTACCCTCGCGTATACGCTTAGCTCGTTATTGGATTCTCGATTAGGGCGGGTATATACCGATAAGCGGCCGCGGCGGTGCAAATGCAGCAGGCGCCGCTTTTAGCGATAATTGAATCTTCGGGTTTATCATTTCGTGGTATTTACATCTTCGTTTCGGTGAAATTGATAAAATTATCTCGAAACGGGGGACGGTTCGAAGAATTTGGAAGTTGGAGTAAAGGATTACGATCGCTGGGGGCTGCTGTACGTTCCAAAATTTAGTCGGAAGTGTGTGAAAAATAATTTTAATGTTTAAAAATAGTTTCGAAAATGCAGAGTAATGTATTCGGTAGTAATATAATATTACTCCTAAGGAAATTCGTCTTAATTCTCTCACTGAAACTTAAAGCTTTCCCATCTGACTTCTTCCTTTTACTTGCAAAACTATTAGTCAAGAATATCTAACTTGCAGCAAGAGGGAACTTTTTGAAAAGTTTAAAAAAAGAAAGATCCAAGTTCTTTAAAATTCTCTAACTCTTACTATATTTATCCTACTTGTCTTTTTCTAAAAAAGCGTCTACTGTTGAAAACGATTTAGTATATAATCAAGTTTAAGTTTATACCCCTGAATAATGCTAATCAGCCGACAGTTCGCACAAAACGAAAAGGAACGACACAATCGACGCCACGACATTATCAACACTTGCTCGTTATCGAGCCCGTAACACCCAGACAGCCCGCAGTCGAGTCCACATATTTATCGCTCGAGCTCGAAAGCCCGGAGCATAATTCGCCGGCGAATCAATTTAGCTTTATCAATTTCCAATATTTCAGAAATTAATAGTCCATTCGAGCTGCTCAGCTACCTCGAACCTTCCCTCTGTCTCTCTCTCTCTCTTTCTCCGCGATAAGCGTGCAGCGTAAGACACGGCCCGCAAATTGCACTCGCAATAATTCACGCTTCCGTTCCGTCGATCGGTGGTGTAACAATATTCAGTAGCCGCGACTCCGGTCTCGCGCTTCATCGATCATCGGCCTAATGAGAGAACGCATCGCCGGGGCGAAAAGCCGCCCTGAATGGGCCGTATCAGCGAGGCTCGATTTTCTCCGGCGCGCGCTCGCGGCCTTTGATATACGGCGATTTTATATTGCCTCGTGCGGGGCTTTCGAAGGTGTCGCGGTAACGGGCCGGCGCATTAAGGAGCTCGTTCGGCCGGTCGAAGCGAGTCAGGCGAGAGACTTGGTTTTGATAAAGGCGGGAAAAATTGCTGCTTTTGACATTATGTTTACTGTAATAGGGCGCCTTTGGAGATAATGCGGATGTTAACCAGTCTGCGCGCGTTAGATTATTTTAAAAGCTGCTTGTTTCGCTTTTATGCGATTTACGGGCGATGTGGAGCCCCTTCTCAAGCCCTTGAAAGATTAATGATGTATTTAGTGCGTTAAAATTTATAAAGTTCTTATATTTTATTCAGAATTATGCATTTAAGCGAGAGAAGTAGGATTAAAAGGACTGTGGCCTAATACCTCGGTAATTCTGCGTTAAAAATTAAAAGCTTCCTACTTAACGAATTGAATAAATAATTAGAAGAAAATGTAGAATCATTAGTTATTTTGAATAATAGATTGATATTTTACTAATTCAAAATTCGTCACCAAAAATAAATAAAACCAATAAAATGACAATTCGTTCGCGGCCGAAGACAAACTTTTCCCGATTTACAACGATGTCTTCTTACCAGCTGTCGAAACCCCCTCTCCCATTTCCCAATGGGCGAAATAAAAATGATAATAGGCCCCGTTGAACGCTGCCCCCCCGAGGATTCTCTACTCAATGAGCGGATATTCTCAATCGCTCGTCGTCGGACACTCGCATAAATACTTGGAAGCCCATCATCGACCGACACGCGGCAGCCAGCTCGCGCAACTCGAACTCTCCGCCTGTTAATTGAGACGTAGCGCGTCGGCGCGATATAGCCGCGCTCGCGTAATTAAAAGCGCGAATCGCGCGCGCCGACGTATTAATCGACCCCGGCTCCGCTTGCTTCTTTTTTTTTTTTTATTTCTTCTTCTCCCTCTTCGGCCAGAGGCCTTTTAATGACTCTCGCGGTCGCCCCGCGCGCAGCCTATCTCTATCGCTAATTGCCTCGTTTTTCACGAGACTCTCTCGCCGCGAGCGCATCGTTAAGCATCCGCCGAGCGCACCTTTCTTTTCCGCGCCATTCCTCACGGCCAAGTTCGCCCCTCTCCCTCCCCGCTCGGACTTGGAAGGTGCGCGATTCTAACGGGAAGACGCCTACGAATTCGATCGCGGTGTAATGAAGAAAAAGCGAGGTACCGCGATGCGGTAATTGGTTTATTAGCGCTGATTGGTATCCGCTGCTTTTTCTGAACTATTTTAAGGGCTGTTAGCGATACTTGTAGACGCGATTGAGGCTCTTTAGATAAATCATTTCGCTAAGCTCGGTGAGAAGGGTAAGACTTTACTGCTATAAACGTGATCGATGTGCTGCTTATTAATATGATTCAGAATTTCCAATATGTTAATTAGAACTTTTATTTTTTACCCAGATGAGTTGTCAAATGTACATCATTTCGTTGATTTTTCTTCGTTACGTGTTTCGATTAAACTAAATTTGTATACGTATACTTTTGGGGAAATGTACATTTTATTATCTGAATGTAACAGACTGGTACGGCCTTCTGGGTGTTCAAAATTACAAAATCCTTTTAGTCACCACGGTAATATTTTTGATAAAATCACTTTATCTGAATCAGTATCACTCACAGGATAAGATTGTGGATCTAGGACAACACAGTTTTTTGGCATTGGTTGCCCATGTCAGAGATAATATTACAAATTATAAATCTTGGCGTGTAATCTGACTAAAACGGAATCTCAGGGTTGACCAAACACTGATTTACATATTCTACTCATTTTAAACTTACAATTCAGAACAATTAAAAAGACATTGGGTCAAATGAATTTTAATCCAGCAAATTGCCGAGTATTTGTGCACTCCTTCGTTAAGGATATATTGCAGTATTTCGCGACTATTTTTAACTCGAAAGAGAATAAGTTTATCCATTGCCGATTTTGTACAAATTGGACTAAATTAAAACCTTTTAAAGATGAACACTGTTTTATCGTATCTACCACCCTTTAACGCGATTCAGTCCCGTCATTGTTAGCACAAACACCGGGGGCTCTCCTTTTCAGCTCGGAATGCGCAGCATACCGCAGATATCCCTCGCAATCCGAGCGGCACTCTCGGCCGGGCGTCCTTTTTTCCGAGGCTCGCGCGATCGTCATCGTCGTCGACGCGGAAAAGGAGCAAGAAGAAGGAGGGACCAATTACCGCGAAGTATCGCGCGCCGCGGGGTTTCCTCCTTCTCCCTCCCCGAGAGAGAGAGAGAGAGCGAGCGAGAAGGAGAGGCTCCTTTTATATCCCTCTTATCCCCTTCATCCTCCTACGTGATTTCCCTCCGAGCAGCAGACCAGCAGCAGGAGCGGGGCTCCTTCGAGTGGCCCCGAGGAGCTGAAAGAAAAAAAAGAAGAAAAAAAGAGGGAGCGCGCGAAGCCAAAGCGAGCGAAATATAAGCAACGCGCCACCCGATTCTCTTCCCAAGGTAAACACACGCACCGGCTAAGCGAAGCTGCGCTGCGGCCGGTACTGTTTACTTGCTTCCTATTCAGGAGGCTTACCGGCTCCCGCTGATGAATTCATTATCTTCTGATGGATCTTTCGCGGAGCTTTCTATTCTACGGGCTTATATACAGCGAATCAAATCGATTTAGATTCTTGCGCCGAATGTTTCGGTAGCAGATTCTTTCGACGATTAAACGGTATCCCAGTGGTAACAATAGATTTGAATAAATTAAAGATACCATTTTATTTAAATTGCGAAAAAATCATGCTACTCGAAGATTTAAATAGTATCTTTACAATCGGCTTAATTAATTAAGTTAAGAGCCTCTTGAATTTATCGCGGAGCTTATACAATTTGCGCGAATTCATGTAGTTTCAAGAGCCACGCACCCTTTTCACCGAATTTATTTAGCCGGTGCCCTTTCTCTTCCGCCTCTCGCGATAACGAGAGGCGAAGAATTAAGGGGACCAGCGGCGGATAAGATAACGCAGCCGGGAGCAACCTGTAAAGGCGATTTTCACCGGAAAGCTATTATACGCACAAAGGATCGGCGAACAATGCGAGTAAAAAGGAGAGCGAACAAGGAACGAATGCAAGAAGCGAGAGAGGAGCTGCCCGGAGAGAAAAAGGACGAGACTTTGGTTAATTAAATCTCGCGATCTCGAGGAGGCCGGAGGCCGCGGGAATCTGACGAGTTATATCTAAGCGCCTGCATCGCGCGGCCCGAGATTTCGGTCTTCTTAAAATGTTTTCCCACCGGACTCTTTTTTTTTTTTTGTTCTCCCCGCGTCGAGCGTCTTGTACACTTATTTCCTCTTCCGAGCGAAGTTTCCTCCTTTTTCATTCTGTCTCGGCCGCAAGTTCTCGCTAAACAAGTGCAGAGAGAGAAAGAGAGGGCCCCAAGAAAGGGAAAAGCCGGCCGCTACTCGGCGCTGCCGCAGTAAAAAGCGGAACTTCTCCGTCGGTCGAAATCGAATTCGACGCCGGTCAACTTGCCTCTCTCTCTCTCTCCTCCTCAGGAGCCGAATAGACGCGAGGGAAACAAGGACGAGAGGATATCCGAAAAGGGAATCGGGAAAAACGAAAAAGCTCTTACACGCGCTCCGTGGCTGCTCCGGAGGATAAATATATATATACGACGGGAAGAGTCGAGGAAAGAAAAGCGAGGGAGGAGAGAACGGAGTGTACCGACGCGGCCTCTAATGGCGATTTAAGATCCCTTTGAGGGAGAGCTGCAGCCGTTGCGCCGAGAGAGATCCGCTCATAAAAAAGAGCCCTCCTCGCGCGTGTCCGAGAGAGACTCTCTCGGCCAGAGGCGCCGACGTCGACGCCGCCGCCGCGGATGTCGTGAAAAAAGCACGGACAAAAAGGGCCGTCGGTAGTCGTCTGAATAAATTCTTCATTATCTCGGGCGAGTCGGCCGCGGGAGAGGTGGCGGACTCATTTTTAGTCCGTGACTCTCGGGACGCGATGAATTATTTAGCGGCCAGACTGATTTAATTTCATCGGTATAAAATTAGAAAATTCCCTCTGATGTTTGATTAATAATTTTATATTATTATACCCTTCGCTCCGTGGAAAAAAACTTTGTTAGTTTGATGGATTAAATTTCCTAATAGCGTTAACTTTTAACCAGCATCCGCCGATGAATAATTAAAAGGCTGTCTATTTTCTTTTAATACCGAGATAACTTGTGTCCCTCTTGAACCCTCTTACAAAACTATTCTCAGCATCTCAAATTTTAAGCGAAGCACACTCATTAGAATGCTTAAACTGCTTCGAAATCTGATCAACCGAGAGAAAACAAACACTCCTAAGCTCCCGGCAGCAGCGTTTGCTATCAACACACACGGCGCAATCACGAGGCCGCGCCGCGCGGCACCTAATACACTCGCCGCTCGTTCGACGCGCCTACCGAGAGCCAAGCTCTCCTACCGCCGCGCGCAAACGGAGCCTCTTTCGCGAGCTCGACTCCATTATTACAAGCCGCGTTGGCCCATCGCGGGCAGCAGCGGCGTCTCGGCCGAGTCCTAGAACAATAAATACACGGATTTCTCCTGCAGTGTGGCGCGTGCACGCGCACGTCTGTTTACGCAAGTCGAGAGAGCCCGCGCGCCCCGGCTCTCGGCTCGGCCTACAGGTGGCTATACGCAGGTCGGGGATGGGGGGGAGGGGAGAAACCTGTTTGCGGGCTGGACACCCGGTATGCAACGTCGCCTTATCGCGCAGGGTCATCCGCCGAGAGCCGCGGAGAGCGCGAGGAATAACTCGACGAGCATTGGGACACGCGGCGTGTCTATGTGCGTGCATACTGTGAGAAACGCCGCGGTCGAAGCCGTGACGAAGCTGCTTGACGGCTGCTGCCCGGGAGCGATTAGCTGCTGCCTGGGTAATTCGCGGGTTCTGCTGTATTTATCCGCTGGAATGGCTTGCGGCTGATTTTGAGGACCGCCGAAATCCGCGGGTAATACCGGAGGAAAGTCGGGGATTCGAGACGCGTCGGCGGGAGATATCGATTTTGGTTTAATGGAGCGATTAATTAATCATCGCGCGACGCTTCGTCACCCTCCTCGGGTGCCTGGGTATTACCTCGGTCGGAGTACACGACGGTAATTATACAATAGAGGCCCCCGACGAATCTTCGCAGGATTGGAGAGCGACGCGCGTTTGACATGGCGAAAACTCGCGAAATAATTAATACAAATCGATCGATATATTCAGCTGGTGCGAGAAGCGGCTTTGAACGCACTTTCAGAATTCGCTAATCAATACGCAGACTATAAGAAACTGTAAATAGCCAGAAACAAGAAGCATCACGTACTCCGTCGACTTAATCAATTGAAACACCCCGACCAAGTTCCTCGCGTGCTCGATCCAGCTCCAGGTCTCGGCGAGAGCGCAAGAAAGTCGATAAGAAAGGCTGCCTCGGGAGCAAAAAAATTAATTACCAGACCGATACGGAGAAAAGACCCTAGAAAAAGGGAGATCGAAAGAAAAACTATAGAGCGAGAACGCGCGGTGATTGCTAGAACAAGACGGCACGTCAGAAAGATAAAGACAGAGCTCGAGAGAGAGAGAGAGCTGCGGCGGCGGGCACACGCCGTCCTGCACGAGGCAATCAAGCTATGTATACACGGAGGGAAACAATTTGCTGACGGAGCGTGTCGTCGTTGTCTCCCGCGACGTCGAGCGGCACGCGCAGCCCCGGCAAATCCTCCCAGGAATGCGTACTTCGGGTTATGAATGCGAATTTCCGCCGAGAGACAGAGAGGGAGAGAGAGAGGGTGAGAGAGAGGCGAAAACGCGCGACGGAAATCCGGAAAGAAGCCGACGCCGACGCCAAATCGCGGACGAACCGGACGCGGCTGTGAAAAATGCGCCGGCGAGCCGAGGGAAAGGGATTTATTTTTTTTATGATTAATGACCCCTCCGCGGATTTATCTTCGAGCGGAGGTCGGGATTGGAGGTGGATTAGGCGGTTAGGTGTTGCGATATGGATTAGCTTGTTATGGATTGAAATTAATGCTGGCCAGGGCGAGTTTATTGTTGGTGAAAATATTGCTATTTTACGTGCTCGGCTAATCTTTTTGATAGGAGTTTGTTAGAAGAAGCAGGTTATTTATAAGTTTTTTTTACAAGGGTTGTTATTCATAATTATCTGCCCGTTCGTTTTTTTTTCTCTCCTTTATCTCGGTTATTGACTGTGTACGAAAGGGCTGAGCTTATCTTGATACAGCACCTCAAGACGGGTACTGAACGATATTTTGATACGAGGAGGGAAGAAGAGAGATAAGAAACGGATGAGAGGTATATATACACCCGGTAATGAAACCACCCCGAGTTACTGCAGAGTTAGTTTAGATTAGTATCGTTATGTGGGCGTCGAGAATTGAATAAATTATATTGTGATTTAATAAATGTTTATGCATTGTTCACGAATGGAATGCTTCAACAAATACTTTATCTTTGCCTTTGATAAAACGAGAATTAATCATTTTTCAGTTGGCTGCTTCGAGTTAAAAAATGATGTACAATTTTTATACAGCATTCAATTTAAATGAGTATATCGCTGCTTTTACGCAAGACGCAAATTCCATTAATAATTTTCGAAAATTTTTCTTCCCCGGATATTATAAACATGTCTTTATACCTTATTACCTCCGCGACAAGAATCATTTATTAAAACTTAATGGGAGTTTCTCAAACTTAAAACGTGTCACCTCTTATACGAATAACTTAAGAGACCCGAAACCTAAATCCGTAAACCGTTGCGATATGAAAGTAAAAAATATGCGCTCGTGCATTGGCCGCGCATATATATATCTTCGGTCAAGACAGGATTACGTGCTCCGGTAAGAAAACTTTAAGCCCTTAAAAAGCTAAAAGTAAGTTATTTATTGCGAGGTCGCAATAAATTCAGTTTCACCCCTCGTTCAAAGTATAAGAATTATTTTACGCAATATTCGCGCTCCTTCTAAGAAAAATTCCACCGAAAATCAATCCGCCGCCGCGTCAAAAATTAGCCTCACCCTCCGCCCGACGAAGAAGACGTTCCGAAATAAACACAGAGAAGAAGCCACCGCGGCAAAATACAAGGAGAGAGAGACGAGATCCATCGAGAAAGAGGAAGTCTCCGGGAGACGGGCGACGGAAGGCGAACAGACTCCTCGACGACGGGGGGAGAGAGAGAGAGAGAGAAAACGAGGCTCCTCGCCCCGGAGAGAGTCGGCGGCGTGACACGAATTCGCGAGTCCGGGGCGTGTTTCGAATCCACTCTCCCCCGTTGGCGACGTGCGCAATTTTTTGCTCCCCCGGTCGCCCCGCGCCCGAAGACCGACGCGACGCGCGCGGAACGGAAGGCGCTGATTTCGTCCGGTCTTTACTTTCCGCGGCGGCGGCGGCGGCGACAATTTCGCGCGACTCTCCCCGGACGACGTACGTGCCCGCCGCCGAGCGAATGCTCGAGGAGATATTCACTGGGCGCGAGGGCTTTTTCTTCGGGCTCTTTATTGATTCTTGTTTCACTTCAGACGCGGGGAGCTGCCGGGGGCTTGAAGTGACGAGCTCTTGGAAGTGGGAATCGATTGAATTGTGTAATATTAATTTCTTGGTACACAAACTGTATAGCCTTTGTTTGTAGGAATTTCAAATGTAACGGCAATTTTAATAATTATTTTATTAAACCGATTGACTTTAAAGCGTGTAAATTCAACGTTTGGCAGAACGAGCCTCTTCACTTCTCGCTTTATTGATCCGATGTCGATTATCACTCTTAATCAACTTTATTTCACGTCAATATCACAAAACGAACAAAAATTCCCAGTGCACCGCCAGAGAGCCATTCACGTATTATATCTCCAGGCCGTGTTTTCTCTCAAATCTCGAGAAGCCCCGATAACCCGCCTCCTCCTCCTCGCTCCGTCGCAATCGCGCATACATCTCTCGCCCATAACGGAATCCCAATCAATCTTCATTTCGCAAAAGCAGTCGTCTCGTTTAACTCGTCGGAGATTCCGCGCGGCGCTCGATTCACAGCCGCGCGGCGACGAATTTACAATTTCAGTTGGCGCTCGCTCGCCGCGCAATTTTTCTTCCTCCACGGCTCTCGCGCGGGCCGAGAGAGTCGACTGTACTCGCGCGCACTCGATCATTGCGCTCGCGCAAAACTTGTCGGGACCCCGAGAGCGCGCGCGGCCATTTGTCAAAAGCGTCAGCCCCGCGCGATGTGTCGATAACTCGCCTCTCGCTTTTAACCGAGCCGCGAATAATTGCGCGAGGCGGACTGATGCGCTCGAGAGGTAACGAATAAGAGAATTGAAAGAAGACGTTTTTATGGATATTTTTTGGAAATTTTGAGCGTTCGTAAACCCGACAGAAAAAAAAGGAGGCAGCTCGCAAGTTGGCGAAGAAAGTAGCTCGGAGAAAAAACCGAAAGGCCGCGGACGCAAAGAGAAACGTCGGGGGCTTAAAAGAGAGAAAGTCGCTCGCGCGCACACGTCGAGGAGGGAAGACTCGGAATGTCATCGTGTGACACGGTGCGCCGATTGGTTTATTCGATAAGCAATAATCGATATAGCCATTACGTGCCCGAGTCGAACCCGAGAGCCGAGGGCTCGACTGTACATAACGCTTCCGCGCGAGCGCAGGAAGACGCTTACGCACGTCCGCGGGCCTCCCCAATTGACGGACATTGCTCGCCGGACCGCCGCCGCCTTCACCTTCGTCTCGGCCGCGGACTTATCATATTTCATCAATTTTCGGCCGCCGTCGAACGGAGGTGGCGGGGGAGCTTTATTTTTCGTGCCGGGAATATCCGAGCTTTTTCTGCGGCTTTCAATCTAGCCGCCGCTCCGTCTGGGAGTGATCGTTAATTTTCTTATTATTGTGTATAAAACGTATTTTGATGCGACGGTAAGCAGCTTTGTTTTAATTTTGGTTAAGTCTGTTTGCTAATGACGCCGCTCACTGCGAATAACAAGAGGATTTTATCCTCGCGTCGCAAAAGCGTCGCCGACTTTATTCAAAAGTTCGGGAAAAGTATATATTATACGCCTCGTAAAAAGGAGTCACAGCCTTATTTGCATATTGTATTTATCCAACCTCTTTTCGATTAGCCTTATCGTTTTCAATAAAACTGATTTCCCGAGGGCCTCCCTGGGAAATGAAGCGATAAAATTGAAAAATTTCACGTCGCGCGTCCTCAAAGAGTACCGTGGAAGAAAAAAAAACGTCGAATCCTCGCCGACTTTTCGCAGTCTCTCTTTTTACACGAACACTTTACCCCCGTAACTGTACGAGGAGGGAACCCGCGAGCGCAATATTTCCTCTCTCCGCGCGCTCGAGGGGAAGTAAAAATAAAAATCACGCGGCGGAGACGCGGTTGATTCGGAGAAATTGAAAAGTCGCGTCTAAGATTTTACCTTTTGCCTCTGCTTGCGCGTTTATGCCGCCGCGCGCCGCAATAAAATACATCGGCGTGCAATTGCGAATGATGTATGGGGGGGTTTAATAAAAAAATGCTTTCACCTCGCGTCTATATACCTGCTGCTCGCTTCTTATAAATTATAATTCGCGCTGCACACTTTGTTTCAATTTATCGCGCGGTCCGTGATTTATGGCGCCTCCTGCTACCGACGTAAATTTTTAACAAAATAGCTGCCGCTTCGAAGACGACGGTGTCGACGGATTTCACCCTTTCCAGTCGACGTAATAACGAAAAACTGATTTCGACGCTCCTAAAACAGTTGGAACGTACGTGTCATCGGTTAATGGCAAAACAGTTAAAATCGCCACCTCATCATTCCACCCCGTTGCCGCGCGCGTCGCCGTGTAACTCGAAGATGACGTCGCGAGAATACACAATGAAGCTCCGACGGCGATGCACGCCGACTCCGCGGTGCGAGACCGGCGGGGGGGGGGAGGGAGGGAACTGTTCGGGCTTCGACGGGGATCAACTTTATCAAGCAGGGCAGCAACAGCAACAGCGGCAGCGGCAGCAGCAGCTTCGATCCCCCGAGGGAAATCAGCCTGATAATCCGATTAATAAATTGGATCCCCGCCCCTCGGCGAGCGGAGAGAGAGAGAGGCGGCCGTTGTTGCCGATTTAATTGGCTATCTCCGGCGCGCGTCGCGGTCGCGCCCGGCAGCTCTCTTTTTTTTCGCCAATTTTTCACTCGACGCGCAACGCCGTGCTGCAGCGGCGGCCGGCCCAATTTTCTATTTGCACCGAATCAATCGAGCGGATAGCGCAGACCGCCGGCCAAGTTCTGTATACTGATGGATTTCCGTGCCGGCAGGCGGGGGGATTATAGCTGCTGTTTTTTTTTGTTTTTCTTCTATCGGGATTCGGAGGTCGGGCCGGGGAATTAACAGCTCTTTCGACAAATCTGCGGAGCCGTTTTTCGAATGGAAAACTTGCCTGAGTTTTTAGCTGCGCGCAAATCTAACTGGGAGGCTGGCAGAACTTTGGTTCGTGAACTTTGTTTTAACATTGGGATGAGTTTTTTCAAATAAAAATATGAAATATATTTCGTCCATTCAGTCTATTGCTCGATTTTTCAAAAGTTATGAACTTTTTTCGCTAAAATTTGAAGGCATTTGAAAAGTCAAATCCAAAATATTAAAAAAAAAAATGCATTTAAAAATCTTTATTTGTTCAAAAGTTATAGTTAAACAAAGATGCAAACGAAAACAGCGTCGATGAAATTTTGCTAAAATAAAATTCGTCATCCGGACTTCCGCTAGACTCCTGGCAGTAACATAAACAAAGCTTCGAATCCGGAATTCTTCCTTCCCCTCGAGATCCCATCTCCTCGCTCGTAAACCAGCGG
>UCOL01004888.1:0-13164 GCA_900474335.1 Ormyrus nitidulus
GCCTAGAGAGGCTTACCATAGGAACTCCGTGTTAAGAAGCTCAAGTTTAACATTGAATTTTTCAAATTTGAATAGCGGAAGGTGGGTTGAAATTTATACTACTTACAAAGCCTATTTACATTGACATATAGTACAAATTTCAAGTAAACTCGAAGAAATTGAATTATCGCGTGAACATCCTTAATGTATCTATTAGTTGTGTTAATGAAGACATTTATTTAAACAAGCAATATTTTAGCAACGGTTGTTTAAAAACTAAGATAATGTTAAAATTTTGTCAGTGTTTATAGTTGCAATAATTCTCAAACAAAAGCAGTCAGTTGCTACTCCGTACTTTCGGCGTATCGGAAATTGAGAAGGAGGTATGTATTACAATATTACGATAGAGATATATGAGAAATAGAATATTATTCATGCTGCTTATTAGGTCTTTTTATTACAGGTTTTACCATTTTAACAAAACAAATTACAGTAACTGCAAATAATGTAATATATTATAATATATAATACATAATAACCTGATGAAATTATTAGAAATCCTGGAGATACGAATTAGAACAGTTTATAAAAATAATACAGATTTATAGATTCTTAATATGCTTGGAAGTTTGTCTGGAAACTTTATCTCTTCAATTCAAGAGTGAATCTTGAAATTAATATTACATTAATAGTATCTCAAACTCGAAAATGTTAATTTGTCAAACTTCTCGAATATTTATTTAGTCATGCCTGTTTACGACATGCAATTTCCATCAATGACTTCGAATTTGAATATCAATTTATACGACGAAAGGTTCATCACAAGTCACTATTAAATAAATATTCGACGCATTGAGAAATACTAATCAGCATAACTATTGGAATCAATTACATCAATATATTTGTATCAAGATATGGTATCAATATATTGGTATTATTGAAATTTATTATCCATACAATTAAACATTAAAAATGACCGACGATAGATTATCTTATTTAATGTCGTATTATGCTAGAATTTAGTAAAACTACTGTTGGTACTCAGTCGATACATGCACGTAGTTTACCTTGCTACCTTCGTAAGTACCTACTGTTGGTTTCATGTGATCAATACTCAGCTGTATTATCAGCTCTTGTTTAAAGGTTTCTCGTTGCTATCATGTGTCGTTTAAAATACGTTGATTTTTTAAATTATGTGTAAAGTGCACATGATTTGTTTTATATTAAAATTTAAATGAGAAATGTACATTATTTTTATTTTAACTATCTAAAATGTTGAAACGTATTTACAAAATAATAATCAATTCTGGTTCATTATAATTTTAATAAATAACATAACATTATAATAATTTTTATTGCACATCCCTCATTTGTATCAGGATTTCTAAGTTCAGTATTAATTATTCATGTTACAGATTTCACTACAATGATAAATAAATAGTAATCTTGTTATTTTTTAATCGTGTCAATTTCAGTGACTTCTTGCGAATCCTTATACTTACTGAAAATAAAGATAAATATTATTTTTAACAAAAATACCATTGCGCTTGTTGTGTTCATAATTTTTCAGAATATGGATGATAGTTACTAGTAAAGTAATGTTGGTACAAGAACTATTAAAACAGACATCGTGGTTGCTGCAATGGTTCCGATGACTATCCACGCTACCAAACTTGGATTCTCACTTGCTTGCATTAACTTTTCTTCCTGTAATATAAAAACATTTATTTAAAGTTTGATTGATTAGTGCTTACATCATTTTTAGAAATTTCCTACAACTTTTTTCCACCAAGAAAGTAAGCATTGATTGTTTTACGTGTATTAGCTTAAATGTCATCACTATTTTATATTCTGCAAGAAAATATTCATTTTTTATTCTCACCGATTTCATTTTAGTTTTCAAGAAGACAATAAAAGATTTTTAAATTTCTTCCTTTCTTACACATGTAACTATATTTAATAAAAACTTGATTTCAATCATCTTCTCGGTAACTTTAGAATATTAAAAAATTTCGATTCTTTATTCTAAGCTACAAAATAAGAAGTTCATCCACGATCTAGCGCCCATCTGCGACTAATCTCTCTTTATATACACAGCACGAAGCTCGGCTTTCGCAAAAAATATTCCCAACTCCCGGTAATAACGGCAAACAGCCTTCGGCCCTCCTGCTAATCCGACAGCTGCAATCCCACATTTCAGCCCCTCTCCCCTCGGCTCCTTACTCTCAAAGATCCCGGCGAGCAAGCAAGTCGCCCCGTCGCCAGGCGTAATCCCGCGACAATCGAAGCCGTCGTCGGGGGGAGGCTGGCTAACTGGCGCGGCGCATTTGCCAAGAGATTCATATTACAAGTTTCGCGGAGGACCGCCCGATAGCTCATCGACTGGCTGCACGCGGCGGCGGATTGTTTAAAACTTGGCTCGTTAGCGGGGGTCGAAAGCGTATATACCGAAGCGCGTCGGCGTCGTCTGGCGGCGCATAAAATAGGTTAATCGCGCAACATCGAAGTGCGCCACTCGTCGTCGTCGTCGTCGTCGTCGTCGTCGGCGGTCGCTCGCCTCTCTCTCTCTCTCTCGGGAGAGTGGGAAGCTTAGCGTGCGAGCGGACGGAAACTTTGCTCGGGTGTAAATTCTCGCTGAAAAGGAAAACTTCCGCCTTAACTTCCGCGAAGGTGGGATATACTTTCTGAGTGCGCTTTTGCAGCCGTGTACTAGTTTTATGCCAGCTGCACGCACTTGTTTCGCCCGGGCTGATTTCCCGTTTTTTTTTTGCCTGCGTCGCGCCTTCGAAGAAGAACACGTGCGAGGCGGTGTCGATGAATTTTTTGGAATGTTTTTTTTTTCGGTCGGGTTCGCGGATGTTATTGTTCGGTTACACAGAGTTATTATCGGGTCTCGGGAATCTTATCGCAGGCATTTAGAGATCGGGCACTCGACACAATTTTGGACGTTTGGCGGTACATATCTTAATGTGATTACGATGTATGATCGCATCGAAATAAGATTTTATTGATTTATTTGATTAAATTATTTATTATTTAAGATTACTAACACATTTTTTGGATTCTTGCAAGATCGTAATAATTAGGGTTAAAAGATTATGAATACTTTAAAAAGTTTTAAGTTCGAGTTTAATGCGCATATTTTTGATTGTGATTAAAATCGTTAATTAAAATTTTTCAAACAAACTAAAATGGATAGCGCAGATCAGCTCTTTAGATTTGTTAGCAATATTTATCAAGATAATCAATAAAATGTTGCACTTCGCGATACTGCATTCAATCAAAAAAGAGATTTATATCAATAAATACTTATATCACTAAATTCACGAAACTAAAGAATATTTTGACACGTTTTCTTTTAATCTTGCAGCCGCACTAATTTTTTTTTCTCGAAAAAACGCATCGGTCCGTACTTCGTGCCCACATTGGCTAATTAAAAGTTTCTACAGTCTTAAGAAATTTCGGACAATTGCCGGTAATCAGATTAAAGCAAGCTAAAAAAAATGGTTATCTCTCATGATATACCGGAAATTCGGCGAGTAGAGCTAAGCTTTATTAGGGCTGAGTGGCTTCCCTCATCCCCCCAAAAGAGTCCCGACCCTTCAGTTAAAACCCATCCGCGGCAGCCGCTCGATCATCATTAATTCCGGTGATAACCCGCCTCTCACAACCGAATTTTTCCACGGCTCCTCGCAAAAAAATTTGTGGCCTTTCAATTATTTCCCGTTTAAACGCCGAAGAGGGGGGGGGGGGAAGTCCCTTCTTGCACCAGTGGCCAAGTTCTTGCGATCCGCGACGAAATATTCGACGGCGGAAGGCCGGCGACGAAAAGCCAGGAAAGTTTAACGTCCGGCAGATATTCGGCGGCGGACCATAATCGAGCGTCGAGCGCAACGCGCCGTATTTCGAGAGCGAGAATGAAGATACCGCCCTGTAATCTCGAGATAAACTCCGATAAGCCAATGATTTAACGCTTCTAATTAATGGTGCGACGCTGATTTTGGCGGCGCGATAGTACCAACAATTTCGCTTTACATTATGCGCGCATCGGGGGCCTTGGATATTGATATTCTCTCGGAAGCGAAGGAGAGGCGAAGCTTTAGCTAATGCGAAACGACGGAAATGACGGTGCGTCATTTTTAACGACGCCGACTCGTCAATGAAGAAGGTGTAATTACAGAATACAGGCCGTTGCTTTAAGCTCGTGTTTTTGCTGCGGAATAAACGTTACGAATGGAGAAGTTTACAGGAGCTAGAGTGCATCAATCAATCAAGCTCGGTCAAGCACGTTTAATTATAGGATAGATAACGCTGCTTTGAAATTCACAAGGCGCGTTAGAAAATGCAAAACTGATTTATTTTCACGCGAAACTCGAATACTTCTAACAAACAAAACGGTCAAACAGCTGTTTAAGCTGCTTACAGCGCGTCAAAGAAGCGTTTTTTTTTTAAACAGAAAAACTAACTCCCGCCAGAAGCCGTAGCTCAAGAACGAGCGGCCGACGCCCTCAAAGAATCGCGGTCTTTGATGTTCTAAATGCCCCGAAAAGTTCTGATTAAGTCAAGTACGCCTCCGTTTCTCCGGGTACAAAAAGCACTCTCTCTCTCTCCCTCCGCGCGGCGTATAAGCCGATGCTCGCGCGCGACACCTCCGCATTCGCCCGGCGATCGAGAGAATAATAATTTACCTTGGTGCTCTGTGCGCCGCCGAGAGCGAGGAACGCCAGCAGGAGCTGCAGCACCGCGAGAAGTCGACCAGCCATTCTGGCACTAACTGAGCCGGTCGCGCCGCCGGCCGCCTCGCGATATTTCCCGGCTGATATCTAAGCAACCGGCCGGCAATAGAGGGAGAGAGGGGGGAGGTACAGAGGAGGACCGTAAGTCCCTCGTATCTGCCGGGCTAATCCAGGTGCGCGTCCCGCAGCCGCGCCAAGGCATAAACACGCATTCGGCAGAGGCTTTGGCACTCGGCCCCTCCTCTCCCACCCCCGAGGACGACGTCGTTAGTTAATAATTACAGGCAAGTGCGCCTGATCGTTTGGACCTGCAATTCGCTATCGCGTTCTACCTCTCTCTCTCTCTCTCTCTCTCTGTCTTTAGCTGCAATTGGGACGGAAGGGGCTTCTTCGTTAGGGGACGCAAGCTGGTTGTTAAAGTTACGCCGTTCATTTGGCTTTATTGTAAATCGGTGTGGTTGAGAACAAAGTGGCTTTAATTAAGGGGAATTCGCTGTATTATCTCCCGGGTAAGTATTGGCAAAAATAAGGACAATGCGTTCGTGGACGGTAATTTTAAATGTGAAAACTGACGACCTCACGCGAGAGTAAACAATTGCGCGATGAAGGAAGGAAATCAGTGGTCATTAGCGCTGTCAAGGTTCTTCCCGTCATAAGAAGTTGAGAGATTGTAATTAGTGTCTATGAATAACTTTGTGCAATACTGACTTACGTTGTTACGATCTTCTTTTACAATGACCTAATTTTCAATTCCAATTTCTCATCGATAGAAAGGATAAGACGATGGAATATTAATTGTTTCAACGTTTTACTAATTGTTCTCGAAACGTTTTTTTTAAAGGAAATAAAACTTTACTGACTTGAAAATTTTCAGCGCAGAAATTGTCCTTAATACGATCCTTGAAGAAAAATATTAAAACTCCTTTGAGAGTTGTATGCAAATCTTTCTCGAGCAATTTTAGAATGCCCCTAACCGATTAGAGAACGTGAATACGTAGTTTGAATAAGTTATGTGAACTAATGGTTTCACGAACGTCCTTTGTAGAATAACAATGTTTGACCAATGGTTGCTTTTTTTAAGGGTAAAACTTAAATATGGATAATCCAGATCAGCGAAATCTTTAATACATGAATGAATACTCTTTTTCACGTAATTTTATTTTATGCTTAAACATTTTTGAATAATACGTAATGAATGATCTACAGAAAATATTTATTAGTCCATATTTTTTTAATCCATTAAAGCTTGTTCTTCAGCGAATTTCAGATTCAAGATTTCCTCTTAGATTTTTGTATCTAATGCCGGAGCAATCTCCGAACAATGGAAAGCCCGAGAAATGCATCTTTGAAGCACAATACTTGATTCTCAACCGCAGAATCTATACTCCGGTTAATACAACAGAAGCAAGTAAATACTGCAGTGTTTGAGAATGATGCCGCAATCGTTACAGTAAACCATCGGAAGGAGGCTATCAGGATTAAAGGAGACTTTACGGGCACTTATAAAGGAAACTGTAATAGCGGAGAGTAACTTGGGAGTATCCAGTTTGGGAACAATAACACCTGTAAGAAGAATCGATTATTAAGGACCTGACCGGAGAGCTAAAAAGCTAATCTTCCAGGGTGTTGAGTATAATGGACTATTTAATTATGTTGTGAATTGGCTTGATATTTTTATTGGGTAAATAAAATATAAATAATAGTATTAAGCTTTTCAAATATCTTCAAGTTTACTATTAACTATTTGTTTTTTGATAATATAATATTACCAAGTTTGATGATCCTCTATTTTAAAATATCTTTTTTTCAGACCTACGACTTATATTTTTTATGCGCACCTTAAAAATAAAAGAAACAAGAAATATCCGTACAAAATTCAGTGCCACTCCAGTTTCTCGTGCATCGGAAATCCAGCGGGAATATTATTCCGTACCTCGACAACGAGCCAGAAAAAAAAGCAGCCCTCTCGAATCCTTTGAAACGGAGAGCGAGCGAAGGCCCGAGATGGAAGTAGTCATCCGTCGATGTCCGGAGTGTTACAACTATCTCGATTCTCTATCGCTTTTAATTAAGCCTCGGCCGCGGAAAACAAAGACTCCCGATCACCGGGTTCTTTTTTCTCTATCCCCCCCCCCTCTCTCTCTTCCTCTCCGTCGTTCTCGCCTCTCTCGTGCATTCCCATCATCGAACGCGGCGGGTGCCTCTCATCTCCTCTCTTTCCTTAATGCCTCCTCTCCTACCCTCTTGGGGGAGCAATTAAGGGCGCTGTTTGTTTGAAGAAGAAATGTATTCACGGGGGCGAGACTTTTTTGCGGTTGTTTGCCGGTGCCGGGGAAGGGTTACGACGGAGCACGATGATGAAGATGCGTCTGGAGAGAGCGAGAGGGAGAGAGAAAGCCCCGGTAAAAACGGGGAGATCGGAGAGCAAGCCGCGCGAATTCGCTCTCTCTCCCTTCGCCTCTCTCCGGGCAGCCTTTAATGCAACGGGTTCGCGATGAGCCTGAGAATGGCGGCTTAAAGCGACCCCCCCCCCTCTCCCGCCCGTTGAATAGCAGCGAGTTTTAGTGTCGCCGCGAGTCTCGTCAACGGGCGGCTTGAACGACGAATTTTTGTTTCTCGCCTGTCCTTTATGCGCTTCCGGTATGAAGTTATGGCCCGAGCTCATTAACTCGAGGAGCTGAGAAGTTTCACTCGGTTATGCTGCGGGAAGTAATCGTTAACCTGTTTTTGTCTTGTTATTCTTGGGTCTTGCGCGTTTTTGCTGCGTTATTTAACTGGAAGTGAACTTATAAAATTAAGGTTTCTGCGTTGCTTGAGGTAACTCGGTCGGGCTTTAGAATTTTACGAGAAGCGTGTCTTCAAAGCAATACTTATTCTTTCTTATTTATAAATTTCTTTTTAAGTCTGATTAAACTCGTCCTTGATCTACTTTAAGGTTACCGATCCTTCGAAACCAGATTTTTATGGTTCACGGATAAAAATTTTTATGTTAATTAGGGTACTTTGTATATTGTTAAATAATCCAATATTCGATGAATTCGCAATAAGTACTCAAAACGACCTTATTTATCGGCAAATTCATGTCAGCCTCTATTATTGTAAACATTTATTGCCGGATTGTAAAGTACTGTGTAAAGTAATGCAATTGAAATCTAATATATTTTTCCATCCATCATGAACGTCAATGCAACGTTTCTTGTATTTTACACCGATTAACTTTTTATAAAAAAAACAAAATGTAACAGTATAATGAGGATTTTGCTAGTTTGTGTAACATATTTATGAGAAACGAATTATATAATATGTAAGTTGATAGCATAACATTATTCCCCTAAAATTAAAAGTAAAAAATAAATTAAAAGGTTTTCTAATATTAACGCCATTATTAATTATTAAATCTGGAAGAAATAAATCTTTTATTTAAAATGTCAATTTTGTTATGCATAATACAGTAACAGCACTGAAACTGCGTATATTCATTATTTTATTAAAATTTCTTGCTCGTATTTTCGTTATCAGGGGTTGTTTTAATTATGTCTTTTTGAATTGTCACCTAAAAATAAAATATAATTTAATATTTCATCGAAGTTTATTTTAAGTAATTTACATCAGGATTAATAATTCTGAGAATTAATATAATGTATAAAGTAAAATCAGTTTTGTAGTTAAATGTACGCAGTTATGCTATGTTATGTTATGTTATTCCCATCAGTTATGTTTGCTAGATTGAAATTTTGCGAATTTATTTAATATTTAATGTTCTACAGTTTTACCTTGATAGTTTTCAAATTAATGAATTGGGAACAGTAACGGAGGTCTACACGCTAATAGTGACATTTATTTAGATTTTTCGATTTATGATAAATCATTTATGAGCAAATACAATGGCTAAAAAAAAACTTTTATTTTCATATTTTTCTAACATAATTGTTACACGTTAGTACTTTCGAAATCTCCTTACACGAATGAAATGTAGCAAAACGGTTCCGTCGCAAGCGCCTTAAACTGCGATCGCTTTTACGAAGCAATTAATTTTTCTCGATTTTTCTCCTCTCGAAGCGGCAGAGAAAAAATCCTCTTTTCGCGAAAGTCTCCTTCGTTTTCACACAAGAGCAGTCACGCAAAGGGAAGGGAAAGAAGCCAAACAGATATACACAGTAAAGTAATTATAGGTATTATGCCCGAAAGGGGAGGGGAAAAGGGACGGCAGCCCGCCGCCGCGACGGATTCCCCGTCTATATAAGGGAAATCGAATTTATTACCGTCTTCGTCCTTGGGCTTGCACGCAGAGTAATTTAATTAGTGCGTTCTAGAAAATAAAGTTTTCCGCGTCGCAAATACCCCCGGCAAAGTAAGCACAACCCGGCGCGGGTATATATACCTATATATACTCCCGCGACATCCTCTCGTCCTCGCGGAGCTGCAGATTTTCATTCGCCATAGTTCATTGCCGTCTCTGTCGATCCCCCGTTCGTCGAAGGCATCTAATTAAGTGAGATCTCCTCCCTCTCGGATCCTCCGCTCTCCGCCCTTATTCCGCGTGCATGCACGTATCGAAATGCAAGTTTTTGCGTCGGGCGGGCTTTGATTAAAATGCTCGGGCTCTCCGTCTCTCTCTATCTCTCTTTCTCTCTCGCTGCGCACTCGAAGCACGCGCTCGTACTTGGGAAGCGGCGGAAAAGTGGCCTGCGAGTGGGAAGCTGCTCCGGGAGAGTTATCATCAGCGGCGGTAGGAATTTGATTCAATCTAAATTGAAAAAGTCATTTTTATCCTCCGTCTCTTTCTCTCCCTCTCTCTCTCTCTCTGTCCGCGCTCTTCCTCGAGTATTTATTTTCCCGACGCTTCCGGATGGGGGTAGGTGATGCTAATCAAATGAAATTGCTGCGCCGCGGCGCGGTACTCGAAAGAAAAATTGGCCCTCCCTCTTTCTCCTCCCTCTAAGAATCGAGGAAAGCAATTTGCCTCTCTCGTCGACAGAGAGAGAAAGAGAAATATACAAATTGTCGACGCGGGCTACGCGAATTTCCTTTAATAAGCGGCGGGGCTTCGAGTGCAGAAGCGAGCTGAGGCTTTGGGCGAGTGTTTAATTAAATGAAGTTGATACTATCGCTTTTCCGGCGGCGTGCTTAACCCTGGCTTATCGCCGGAAAAATAAATCGCGGGTCATTAACATCGACGCGGCGTAAAGTATCGGCGAGAGAGGGCCGAGGGAGCGGCCGCTGTTTAATTTATAATGGCGGCGAATTAATGCATTCATGTCCCCGGGATTTATGACCGGATTTATGAAGAATGCAAATTTTCTGCTTACAAATGTTTTGCCGCATTTCTTTGTTGCGCGCTTTTGTTTCGTTTCATTGGCAGGAGAGCTTTTTGTTGGGCAGGCGCGCGCGTTTGCTCTTTTGTGCTTGGGAGGTTCTCTTTTTTTTTGGAAAAAATATGCTTTCATTTTTTGCAAATGCAATAATTTTTCCAATTAAATCGGCGGTTTTTTCCTTTTTAAACTGGCTTTATTTACACGGCAACTAATTTAACTTTAGCGCGGTGCGCCTCGACGTTAAGGAATACTCGGCAAAGTTTTTCCCGAGCTTTGTCGGTTTTCCAGTTTCAGTTACAATTTTAATCAAAACTGCGTGCAATACGAGATCGTAGTAAACTTTTTAATCAGCATCGTACAATACAATTCTTTTATCGACGAACCCCCTTTCTCGCTTTGCCTCCGAGGCGAACACCTTTGTTTCTTAATAAATCTCTCACCGTCGAGGATTCGGTGCATTGCACAGGGAGAAAGCGCGAGGTGGCCGCACGAGCCGCTGCTTCCTCGGCTCGCGCGGTGGCCTCGCGTCCGCTATGCACGGAGGCGAGCGTCGAATTCCTCTCTGTGCTCTGTGGAGGGAAGGGCACGAGGCGAGCGGTATCCTTGTGACATTGGAATACCGCGCCAGCCGGGGAGAGACGAATATTTCTAATATTTTTGCATGACCGTGGGGGGATATTTCATTTAGAGCCGGGATACGTCGAGGTTCGTCGGGGAAAAGAATTTTTTTTTGATTCGTTATGCGACTTTGAGCTGTGAAACTGTAGTTGACAATGGTAACTAGTTTTTGAATGAAAATTAGTTTGTAATAGTTTTTGCAGTTAAAAATTGAGAACGTTATTATAAGGGGAGGAAATAATTTTGTTAATAAATAAAGCATCTGATTTTACGCAGCATTAAATCCCTGAAGAATCGTTCAATTTACTCAATTTACGAGCACTTAAATTAAATACATTTTATACATATTGTTATGCTAAGCCAAAGTTTGAAATCATCTTCGGGTGAGTGCAGAGAGAGCGAGAGAGAAGTTGGAAAAGCGCAAGGGAATTTCCGTGCAGCGGCAGTGCGAGGACTTTAATGCGATTTATTAAGGAAACCGGCGCAAGCTGACATCGTTCGGTGCTAAATTACTTCTAAATATGTGCCGCTACGCGTCTCGACAACCTCGTCGAATGGCTCCGACTGAACACCGCGCCGCGTGTATAAACAAGTCTTCTCCCATAATTCTCCGTTTTGACGTTATTATTAAATAACGCAGGTTTAAAATGGGCGTGCAAGTTTTGCATATATATGCAAGCTTATCTGGAATTGAAGTACGAAAAAGATTTAAAGAGGATGGAAAGTAATTCAGTGTGTGCTGTACTTAATTGACTTGTTAATTAAAAACACGTGTTTTTCGAAATAATGAAATTGAAATAATATTTTCTTACTTATTATAGTAGATTATTTAAGCGTTTTTTAAAGCTTCATTTGCAGATTACCGAAAGCGAAATTTGGAGCAAATTACATTTAAAAACAATTCTGACTTTATTCTCGTTATTTTCTCTAATTTAATTTCCGACTTTGCTGCTTGAAACAAAAACAGTTTACTTAATTTACATGTCGGCATATTTTTGTACGATACGAATCTATTAATTTACCCTTTTGCTTAAATCCACGCGAGCGCGTTTGCGTCCGCGCGACGAAATGATTATCTAAAAACAGCAGAAATAAGAACTATACCTAAAGCAAGAGTCCGAGCGTAAAAGCTTAGTTCCACTAATTAAAACTTGGGACAATGCATCGACTCAGCGATCGGAACCTCTATCTCGCAACGATCTCATTACGATTCAAGCAGTTTCCAAACTCTCTCGCGCCGATCGACCGTCGATTTCACAAAGTCCACAGAATTCTCGCGAATCATCGGCGCGGCCGCGCCGCAACGCGCCGCCGAGTCCTCGAGCAAACAAGCTCGCAAAAAAAAAGCAACGGCGGGCCGCTTAAGAAAGCCCCCGAGTACACTGTCCTAATCGAAATGTAATTATTCCCGGGCGAGCGGTCATTTCGGAGGATATAACCGCAAAGAGCGAGAGAGGTTTTGAGGGGTGGAGGGGGGAGAGAGCGCGCGGGCGGGCTACTTTTTACCTCCGTCACGCTCCGCTGACGCAGCAGCGGCGCGCATATATCGCCCCCCGTGATTCCTCGTTTTATAGCCTCGCCGGTTCTAATTTCGGGCGGGAGCAGCTCGAATTCGAGAAAAGATTTGTTACGCATAGTCGTATCGTAAATAGGTGAATCCCGGACGAGAGAGAGAGAGAGAGAGCCTCGAGAGGGTGAGCGAGGACGTTCCGCCTCATTTCCTGGACGTTGGCCTCTTCTAATTTACGAGAGCCGCTCTATTTGCGGACGATGGACTCCGATCTTATTACTAGGGGACTTTTGCGTAAAGCGCTCGAGCCATTGATAATTAAGCTGAGATTTTAAGGAGCTCGGTAGGCTTTTTTCGGGTGATTCTTAGGTCGAATCTTGTAGGTCAAAAGGTCAAATTTTGGTTTTTGCAAAACACCATCTCCGCACGGGATTTTAGCAATCTGAAATTGGGAAAGCGAGAGACGTGAATCTACAAAGGTCCTAATGAATCTAAGCGAAGTAATTCTTTAGGTTTACACAAAACTATTATTGTCCATCAGTCGAATCGCGTGAAATATCCGATAAAGAAACCAAGAGCGGAGTGGGTTTTCCCGCGAAGTATATATAATCCGCGATCTATACTCGCGGTCATTGAGAATGTCTTTCTTCCCGACCCTGATCCCCTCGTGCGTAACATTCCCGCTTTTTGCCAATCGTTTATCGATTCCACGTACGGAAAAAGCCAAGTTGGTCATTCGCGATCCCGAGGCGTTTGGCCGATACGTGCAGACGTATACCGCACGAAGTTTCGAAACGTTTAATTAATATTTCACTTCTTTTTTGCCGAAGGCAAACTGGGCATTTTTATAAAGACGGAATTCTGCTCGTTTACTTTAAAACATGTTTTTTAATTAAAATCGCCTTTAAAATTATTGTTACACTGAGAGAAAAAAAGGAGTAAAAATTACTATTCTGTATCGTAACTTGAGATATGAGAAGAAAAAAAAAGATTTTTACTAAACTGA
>UCOL01004889.1:0-13165 GCA_900474335.1 Ormyrus nitidulus
AATCAAAACAGTCTTATTGTGATGACAAATTTCATCCATCACTTTTTTAAGAGAGGATCACTTTTTTAAGAGAGGATAATAGGATAGTCTGCTAATTTTTAAAATACTAATTTAAAAAATAAAATATTAATTCTTTTAAATTAATATATTTCCATATGTTTATTAATTTATAAACAATTACTCAATATAATAAAGACTTTTCAAAATTTAACTGTTTACTTAAAATTTAAATATTAATTTAATTTATTGTTTTCTTGATCTTAGCAATAATATATTAGCAATAATATAATTGTATTTAAGACGATATTGTAATATCGATTATTTTTGATTTAAAATACATATAACTTTTTGAAACTTAATTCCTAAATTTGACCTGAAAATTGCCTGCTATTGTAATTTTGATATTGCCTGACGAGGCCCTTAACTAGCCCCCATTACCACCTGAGAATATACCTTATGAGGACCTTATAGTCATTCACAGGTGCCTGTCCAGGCCATCATTTCCCCTTAAATCCGTTTCTACTCGGGTAGTTATAGTGCACACACACGATATTTTTACATCGGAAGGTTAATCAGGTTTATTATCAGCTATTATTAAACAACAAGTACGTGATGCGCCCATGTTGCAATTAATAGATAACCTAAATAAAATTTATTAATACCACCATCTTCGTACACTTAAAATAGTATATTACTGAATTATAAAATTTCCTCGACTCTCGATCGAACTCAAGTTTGAAGCTCTAACAAACCATTGAATTTTATTTACATATAAGAATAGCCAGACAAAGCGTATTCGGCTCACGCACCTTGACGTAAGTCCGCTCGGTCTCGATCAGTTCCAGAATGACCTTCTTGAGTTTCTCGGCGTCGGTGAGCTGCCTGCTGGGCGTCATCACCTGGGAGTGCGAGCTGAGCACGCTGCCCGTCGGGCTGGACTTGCGCGTCTCGCCCGGCGACCGGCAGATGCCCGTCACCTGTTCCGCCGTCTTCAGCAGGTTCTCGATCTCGAACGAGTTCGTGCGGGAGGCCTGCTTGCTGCCGTCGAGGTGAGCGCCCAGCGTGTCGGGCAGGACCTCTTTACCTATTCATTGGCGGGGAAAAGGTGTTTTTTTTCTCCAGTTTTCAAAAGTCGATGGAATTAAGGGGATTTAGGCGGCCGATTTTTTAAATCATTTTTTCATATATATGTTTTGCCGCAGAGTGTTTGCAAAGAAATTAGGGTCGTATTGAATTTTGTAGTCGTGTTTTTTCCCTGCGGGTTCAGGGAGTAGAAACTTCAAAAACTTTATCCACTTTTTTCCACAAAAAAAAAGGAAAAAAAAATAAACGTGTAATTTTAACAAAGGAGCTAATTAAGAATTAATTAAAAATATTTTTCAAAGATACCCAGGTTACTTCGTTCGGACCAGCTCACATTTTCATTTATTCATAAGGCATTTCGTAATTCACCAAGACCAGAAAATGTTGAAACAATGCATTCAAAAACCCGCCTCCTTTGCCGCGCGCAAACTTTTCAGAGACTCGCGAAAATTCATAAAATTCTTTGACACAACTTTCCGCCGGCATCAACGCATCGCGCGGAAGCGAGACAAGAAAGCCAGAGAGAGCACGCGGAGAGCGCCGGGAAAAACAAAAATCGAGCCGCGTACATAACGTTTTTTTTCAAGCATTTACGCTCATTGCGCTACTTTTGTCTCCGGGCTTCAGCGTCGGCGTCGGCAGAATCTCCAGCCGAAAGAAGAAAACAGGGGAGAGCGAAGGAAGATCGGCGGCGCGGCGTGGTAGCATATCCACATCAAAGAAGCTCGCTCGCGCGAAAATGCAAAATGAAAAAGCGAGGAAGCCGGCCTGAAAGCGAGATAAATCCCAGGCGAAACTTGTTTGCCCCCTTCGAGGCTTTTATAATATCGAACTATCGCGCGCGCGTGGCTTTTTTTTTTCTTTATCTCGGTCTCGCGCCGCCGCGTTACGACCTACATAGGGACGACGCATCCTCGCAGCGACGCCCGCCGCCGCGGCCCTCATTATAAATGCGAGCTAACGACATCGCGCTCTGTAAAGCGCGAAAGAGGCTGCGGGGTGGGGAGAAGCTCGCAAAAACTCGCGTGCAAACGCGTACGTATACCTGTGTGTGTGTGTGTGTGCGCGCCGCTCGGCGGGGTAAGTAAAAAGGCGCGTATAATTGGCAGTAAATGAGTTGTGCATTGGCTGGAATCCGGGTCAGCTATTGGTGTTCTTTTAGATAAATCGAGTGCCTCGCTCGCCTTTTTTATTTTTTCTCCGCGACCGCGGGCTTTTATGAGGGGGAAAAAGAGTCGGGATGCAGCTCGATAATTGCCGCGCACAATAATGCGCCGCTCGATCGAAAAATTAGTCCGAGATATTTGCCGCGCCGCGTAATTCAGAAATTTCGCGATGCACAGTTTAATAAATTAATTTCGCTATATGTCGCCGAATCCCTTTTATCTCGCGTTTTATACTTAAATCAGACAAAGTGCTTCATTCAAATTCACTTCGGCTCTAAAACTATACATCCGAAAATTAATTAGCCAAGTTGATCTATAAATTACGCATGTTTATGCGGAATTGAGAGCGAAGCTTGAATATTCATGAATACAGTATTGCATCAACTGTGCGCAAAGTGCGCCTTAAAATAGGCGAGTTTCAGACTCCCAATGACAATAACCTTCCTACACACATTATAAGGTACTCGTAAAAAGCGACGGCCTTATATATATAATGAACTAGCTTAGAATACTCACTCCACCCGGGCGCGGGCACGATCAGGCCGGAGATCATCTCCTCGCTGACTGGCGGATCGGTGGGCGGTGGCGGGCAGACGAGGCTCTCGATGATGTCGTCGGTGACCCTCATGATGCCGCTCGGGTCTGGGGTCTCGGTGCGCGACGAGCGCATCATCATGCAGAGCGCGAGCTCCTCCTGAAGCACGCTCTCGAGGTACATCATGTCCAGGTCGCTCACGATCGCGCCGTTTATCACCATGATCTCGTCGCCCTTGATTATGCCTGCAACAGTGGCGACAGAGGCGCGCGCCCAGACAACGTCAGTCGAGCGTCGGGGCTAATCGTTTGGTTGGAGAGAGAGCCTGGCAAAGGCGGATTAAAAGCGGGATCGCTTCTTTTTTGCGCGCGCGGGGGCTTTATTGTTTTCAGCTGGAGTGCTGGGTAATTTATACGGGGTTTCGTGCGTTTGCTAACGGTTGGTCGGTTTTTTTTTTTTTTCTTCTTTTCAGCTCGGGACAATAAAAATCCCAAGTATCTTTTATTCATGATTGCTTTTGATTAAAGAGAAATTCGTGTATTCTACGGCTGCAAAGTGGAGTACTATTTTACGCGGAACAATGCGTCTATTTTTTTCGAAAGAAAGTGTCTTTATTATTTATGGGTTACTTTGTTAAAGTGCCCGAGATAGTGATGAGAGTACGTTAAAGCTGTGTGAAAAATATGGGAAATTATCAGAAGATGATTTTCCACGCTTTTTTATTTCATGATCAACCGTAAACCTTAAGAAACTTTTACGACTCATATTTCTTCAAATTTTCATTGGCGATCGTATACTATGGATTAACGATAATTACGAGTATCGAAATCTTAAATATATTATTGTTATTTTCAGTGTGAAATTCGGATTGTACGGGATTTGACTGCTTCTTATATTTTATTCAAATCTTATAGCCAATATCTTGGGGGGATACGGAAGTCATATAAAACGTGAGTATTATTAATCACATTACGATCTAGCATGTATTCTGCTCTGTTCGATCATAATGTATTTTTATTAATGCGCTGCGCTGTAATCAGAATATATTACAATATGAAACTTCCTATCATACGTATTTCTTATCTGACAGTTCTGGAATCTTTATATCAATACTTTCACGGATGTGTAGATTATATGTATATCGTTCCACGATAAGTAGTTGCTTCTATTTTCAGAATTAGAAAAA
Organism: Ormyrus nitidulus; assembly: GCA_900474335.1. Taxonomy (NCBI): domain Eukaryota; kingdom Metazoa; phylum Arthropoda; class Insecta; order Hymenoptera; family Ormyridae; genus Ormyrus; species Ormyrus nitidulus. Next base: position 3,971 of record UCOL01004889.1, read on the forward strand.
ATCGATGAACGAATATAAATTGTTTCGTTATTATGTATATAGTATAATTAGAACTCTAAAAATAAAGCTGGGTATTATACAGCAAAAAATTTTCTTGTGATTTTGATTGTTAACTATTTTTTACTCGCAAAATTTAAATTATCTCTGATAAAACTCAAATGCGATTTAATCTTCTATTCAATTCTTAATTTATTACAAGATAAATAATTAATATTATTACAAGGAAAAACTCAATAAACCAGTCAATACAATATGGAAATTAAGTTTAAATCCCATCAGTTGCTCTGAAATTTAAGGTAATTAAACTTTAAAATTCTGTAAATGTATTAATATTAAATGTTCGTTTATATTTTAATACCCTGAGAGAAAAAAAAAGAGAAGAAATTACTATTTTATATCGTTATTTTGATATGAGAAGAAAAATAAGAATAGAACAGATCAGTAGAAAAAAGCAATTTTTAACATTCAGATTCAGTAAATATTATTATTTTTCTGATCATATCTACAAATTTCCATTTTAATATTTACTATTCATGTAGTAAATATTCTTATTTTTCTTCTCATATTTGAAATAACGATACAAAATAGTAATTTTTACTCCTTCTTTTCTCTCAGTGTAAAAAACAAAGATTAAAACGTGAATTTTTACCAAAAAATACGTATTCAAGATAAATATTTTCATCTCTTCTTCGAACAATTTATTTTCAAACAAAGAACTTATAACTTTTGACAGCTGTACTCAATAGGCGCTTTGATTTTGCGATAACCGTTGAAAAAACGTAGCCGCGCTAGGAAATAAGCAATTCAGCCTCTTTTCTGATCCCCTATTATTAATTTTCTTCCCAGAACAATTAACGGCTAAACAAACTTTTAACACATACGAGCTAATAAAATCCCGCGGCATTCGTGCGCCTCGCGCGACGCGCGAACGCAACGAAATCCGCTCTCGAGCCGACTGTGCTAATTAATCGGTGCAACGCGCTGTTGCACCTCCCGCATACATATTTCGTCCTCGGCGCCGCGCGCGGGCGGGCGCTTATATTCCGAGCGCGTCGCCGTATTATGCGCGCGTCAGCGAAGCGAATTCCAAACGAATTTACTGGATCGCTGAGCGATAGGCCGCGGAAAAAATCAATGGGACGGCGGGATAAACTCCAGCACGCGCGACCTCGCTAAATGGAAATCGCTCGCGGAGGCTGTGCGGCGGGGAGACGGGAAAAGAGAGAGAGAGAGAGAGAGAGAGAGAGAGAGAGAGAGAAGAGGAGGGCGGGAAAAAGGGAGGACGCGCCGGGAAAGTGCCCTTTGCTTTATGGCGTGTTTGCGTGAAAGAGTACAGAGGCCGAAGCGGAGCATCAAGATTTAGCGCCGGAGGAACGCCTCGGAAAACGATCCACGAGCGGCAGGAGAAACAGTCAGAGAGAGAGAGAGAGAGAGAGAGAGAGAGAGCTGCCTCTGCTGTGCGGTTTTCGAGTTATTGGGTTTAGAGAACTGGATGATCGATGCGTTAAAAGCGAGCTCGAAAGGATTTCATTGTTTTTCTATTTTGTGTTTTGTTTTTTCGGGCTTTCCGGGTTCAACTTTGTTTTTATGAAGTGGGGCAATTTTAAATCTGGCGGATAATTCTGAAATTAAAAGGTTTTCTGTAACAAAATTTACTATGGAGTAGGAAATGTGTTTTGAAAAATAAATTTTGCTTGTCGTAGTGGTGCACGAAACCCGCACGTTTTCCATTTCAAAAGGAAATTAATAATTTTGAATTGTACAGTGAAAGAGTAATGCATATAATTTTTTAGAGACCCACTGCGAAAGGCGTGGGTTAATGAACCTAGTCTTGTACCTTAATTATGCGGTTGTTTAGTTTTTCAAAAGTTTTTCATAAAATTATGAAAATGCAGCAGATTTCTTTCTAAACTAAAAAGTAATTTAAAAGTCACTTGTTGTTGATAGAATTTCAAAAGATATTATTCTGAATAATAAATATACAAAAAAATTTAATTAAATATTTACCTCGATTATTGAAGCACAGGTGTTAAATAAAAGATTACAAAGCTGACTTTAATTAAAACATGGTTTAATTTTAAAACATCGAATTTCACATTTCGATGCAGATCCATTTTTATTTATTACTCTTTTTTAAGTAAAACATTTTTGTTAAGTAATTGTGTTGATTGATTGTGAAACTTAATTCTAAATATAAAATAGCATATAGAAATGTAACAGCAATTAATTTTATTATTTTATTTCAAAACAAAAAATATAGTAAAAGAAATTAATTTTCTTCTTTATAGAAGTGTAATTGAGAATTGATTTTTTTAACGTAAGTAAAATAATAGCACATATTTCAACTTGCTTTAGTAAAATTAGCCTTTATCATCCGGCGATTTTCGCCGTGTAAATTAATGTAAAATGGTAGATTATAAGGTGGGAACTGTTAAAGCACCCAGGAATTTCAAACTGCGATCGATTTGTGGGTTGCATAGTTACTATGCTCGTAATGCAGAGCGCAAAGCTATGAAACGAAATTAGTCTTTATAGATGCAATCCATCAAAATTTAGTTACGAAATTCTAAAGATAATTCCACGGATTAATAACGGTTTATTCGTATAGTTAATTGGAAAATCCTGGATTTACTGTATTTACTTATGAAACCCCACTTTGATTATCAAATCCTTTCGAACTCAATAATTAAGTAAACGTGCATTACACATCAAATACAAATTCCTGCTGTTAGTTTATATTTTACATAAAAATAAAGTATCCTACTATTTGGCAAGAAACCTTAATAATAAATTTCGTGTACTTACTATTTTGCATGGCCACGCTCTTATCCTCGACCCTGCTAACGTAGCAGCAGAGCTCGTCCTGTCGGTCGGCATTTTCGATAAGTTCAGCTTCCACCGAGAATCCCCACATTTGATCGAGCGTATTCCTCTGCAATTCCACTTGGTAGAGGACCTTCGCGCAGACCTCGACGATTTCGTGCGTGTGAAGCTATCGGAAAATCATCGTTGGAAGAATCAATGGTCATTAAATCCTTTTAATTAAAAATTTTTCCGCGAGTTTTAATTCCGCTAAGCTTTAATTAAAACTTGTCATCATCGGGGGCGAGGATTAAGAAAAAAGTTGTACACGGCTTTAAAATGAATTGCAGTTTTCAGTAAGCTAAAAATGTCTATTTTCATTTATAAACAAAGTTGAAATTGTCGAAAGCACTTGAAGTACAAACTCTAAAAGCTCGTTTTCCGCTTTTAAGCAATATTGAAGTTTTAATGCATTTTTCCTCGCGCGCGTATTATCCGCGGAAAAAAAGAGAGCGCCACCGATGCGAGAGATAGCGATGATGAACTTACGTAGGTCTCTATCAGGTCTGCGCGGTGCGGCACGAAGTAATTGTGATCCTCCATGTCACGTCGCTTTTTCACGCGAACAAAGTGCTCCATCGCGTTCAATCCTTTTCTGCTGCACGCGCTGGCAAGGAACTCCTCGACAGTCATTCCATCTCGCAGGAAAACCGATACGAGCTGCAACATTGCAAAATTCATCGCACACTTTTAGGCGCCACTGCGCGTGAAAAACGCATAAACCGACTAATTGTCAGGGCTATATACACTCCGGGAGAGGCTCTTGAGAGCCTCGGCAATTATTAAGGCGTGTCTTCAATTTTAGAATAAAGCCTCATGTAATATGCAAGACTTAATGAAGCGTGCTTGCTTAAACGATTGGAGACAAACTTTTTCCTCCGACCTGCCAACTTTAACGAGGAGGAGCGAAGTACTTTCAATGGCTATCTTTTATGAACTCCAAGTTATTGTTCAAACAAAGTATGTGCTCCACTTACTTAATAAGTGTCTAAATCGACGTTCATTTCGTCTTTGAAATTTCTGTGCTATCGAGCGGAAGGTAAAGTAGCCTCCCTCTATTATTAAACTTCGATTTTCGAAACCGGCTGAAAAACTCTTAAAAAAAAAAAGAAAAGAAAGCAGGAAGCAAGAAGAGTTTACCAACCTGATTATCAGGTACAATGACTTTGACGGTCTTGTCGTCGTCCCTCGATGAGATCTGAAGCGAGCGTCTGCTGGAGCCGCTGTTGGAGCGCGACAGCAGCAGGGGTCGTCGCTTGGTCGCCCCGCGACCCGCCAGTAGGTTGTTCAGGAGCGAGGGACTGCGGGCGCATATGAACGCGTGGAAGGACGACACCGTGAAGACGCCCAACTTGTTCAGGGTCTGCTTCGTTGCTCGTGAAACGTGGGTGAGTAAACTCTGCAAGCATCGTTCGTTTATGTGTACCGACTCGCCGTAAATGCTAATGCTCTCTCTCTCTCTCTCTCCTTTCGACTGGCGTTAAATTGTATAGTGCGCGCTTTGCTGCCGAGGAGTAATTTCGTGGAGCGACTCGTTTTTTTTTTTTTTTTTTTTTTTTTTGTAATTCGAAGCAATTCTTGCGACGCGTTTATGGACATTAGTCACGCGAATTTTGCTGTACACGCGAGTGAACCTGTTGAATACATTAGTAAGCGATCCAAAACAATCAATAGAATTCATACATACATTAATTTACATAAACGATACAAGTAGCGCAATAAAACGGAATGCATAAATAGCTGATGGAATGTATAAGTAGCTTGTAAAACTTTAATGCTAAATCATTTCGACGCCGATTCGGTTGGTTAGACGCGAATATTCCCATTAACTTAACGAACCTTTTTCCGAATCAAAAAAAAAGTGTATGCTTAATGTACTTCCGAAAATAGCTGTAGCACTTGACCTTACCTTTGGATTTGGCAGCTCGCCACTTTGCAAGCTTGCCATGTAGCACCTAAGACGGAACTGTTCACAGTGTAATCGTTCGAGGTTCTCCTCGTACTGTATAATTTGATTGTTTATCTGCTGCTTCGTATCCAAGTCCGACACCACAGACTGCTGCAAGTCCGCCATATGCCTCATCTTGTGATCCTGTGGAACATTAACGTCGTTCTTCCATTACAACTTTATTCGTCGACTGAAAAAAAAGCTTTTAAGCGTCGCGCATAAAATCGGATTTCAAATTAAAAGTCGATCTCGCTCATTGATTAAAAGATCTAGAAATCAAACGCAATTATTATTCATTACGAAATAAATTAAACGAAATGCAATACGGTAAAGACCCCGATATGAATATTCAGCGGCCGCGTCGCAACGAGCGAAATTATTCAGCGCAAAATTGTTGCGGCGCGAAGTGAAAAAACCGAAAAGTGAAAAAACACCGTCCCTCGGCGTACAAGCTGGAAAAATATTCGAATTACCGATTCGATGGTCTTATCCAACCGGAAAATCTCCTCCTGAAGAAGGTGCAGGGTGCCAGTTTTGCCGCGGTGACGAGCGAAGGCTGCCGCGCAGGCCGAATGTATGCTGTTCACCCAGTTCTCCAGTTCCACTTGACATGGAGCCTTGACAAACAAAATTAAAATTCATTTAATCAGTGCACACAGAGCTCCACCGAGCTCGCTGTATACATATGCGCGCTGCTGCCGCGCGGGAGGAGGACATTCTTTTTTTTTCCCCGCAGGAAACTTCTCGTTCGGGGATCTTTTTTTTTTCTCGCCCCCTTTTTCTATACGAAACCCCTCGCTGCCTTAGTCTCTGTTGGCTCGCGCCAATTTATACATTTATGAATAATTTCGCAGCCGCGCGATTCTGTTCTTCGTTTTCTGGCGGGAGTTTTTAATTATTGTAATGGCAATTACTTATATTTTCTGGGGATTTGAAATCTTAGTTGGTAAGTGCTTCTCGCGTGCAAGAAATTCACGCGCTTTCGGCGGCAGCGTGTGTTTTCGAACTTTTATCCGGGCGCTGAGTTAATTCTGCATCTTAAGTACTTTCCTTTCAAAAACAAGCTCTTACGAAAGTTAATTTAAATTTGAATTGATGTTAAATGCAAGAGGTTTGAACTTAATTATTAGCGGAAGCATTTGGAAACCGATTAAGCCATCTCATTACTTCAAAAGCATATTTTTACCAAGCTGTAGAGTTACCAGAAAAAAAAACAACGCGCTTCTTTCCCTCTTCAATATCCGTATCATATTTACTACCCCCTTTAAATCTGATTAATACGACAGCAACGGCGTTCACTTTAAACAATTAATCGGTGCACGCAAAGAAAGAAACAAGAACAAAAACAAAAAAAGGAAACTGCTTTCTTCCGATTATCTCATTGAAAGGGGGGGGGGGAGGGGGGAGTGCACTCGTCGCTTCGTCCGTCGCTTACTTGAAAGAGATAGGCATCGCCGAAAGCGGTGCTGAGGCAGAATATGTAGTCCCTCTTGGGGTGCTCGGGTATCGGCTGCATGATCGCCCCGTCGACGATGATGAGATGCTTCGGGGCCGTCTCGACCGCCCGGCTCTCCTGCGACTCGCACGGATAAAAGAGCAGCGTCGTGCCCTTCAGGCAGACCCAGTAGCCCTTCCAGCCGCGCTTGCGCGCCAGCTCGATCTGGTGCTTTTTCCGCAGCAGCCATTTCTTTACGCTCAGGAAGCTGAAAAAGCATAATGAGGAGAAAGGTTGATTTAGCATTTTGGAGATTGCTGGGAATTAGGCTGGTCGGCTGAAATATTTTTAAAGCGTTTATTGTTTAATTGGTTTCTGATAATTATAACGCGATGAATCCTAAAAATTCGTGTAAATTTAACGATTTAGCAGGAACGCACTATATAGAGATCTTTTTTTCTCGCAAACAAACTAGAGTTTTTTGTCGAACAATACAACAGCAGCGCGATAAGATTATCGGCGCGCACGTAAGAGCCGGAGCATCAGAGTAATGGCGCGTCGTTATCTACGACATGCGAGAGATACTCACGCACGCGTCGCGAGGGGCTGCGTATAAAAAATCGCCGGGGACACCTTTTTTTTTTGTCGTTGTTCCCGTTCCGTTTGTTACGCATTACGAGTCGGCTCGGGGACGCGTCCGCTTTCGGAAGTTCAGCTCGAGTGGATCTCTTTAGCGAGTTGGACGAGTGGGCATTATGCTTGCTCTTCGGGGGAAGGTCGCCTTGAAAATTTTATTTTCGGGAGCTTCCTTCTTCCGTCCCGCTACGGCCGGACTCTCGAAACAAATGAGCCGTTCGGCGTTGAATGAATTGTTATTTTACGGCTGGGCAAACGTTTATTTTTATCTCGGGGCAATTCGTTTTCCGAAAAGTATCTTGCCAAGAGTTAAACGCGAGCGCGAGGAGCGGCTTTTCAAAAAGAAGTCTACTTTTAATTTCGGAAAAAAAATAAATTGGCCAAAGTGTAATTACTGGAGAATTCGTAACGAGCTCGAATTAGTCTGTTAGTACACTTCTAATTCTATGATGACTGCGCTAATTACATTACAGATTTTGGACTAGAGAGTTTAAAGTTTTAATTAACTATCAAATTAAATCTAAAGTTGAGCTTCCACCTCGTTCTTTTGTTCCCTGGTGTTCCGACGTTTAATCGAGAAAAACTAAATCTCTCTATTTTTAGAGTTTCGGCAAAAAAGCCGAAAGAATGAAACATGATCTTGAAGGGCTCATTGTTCGATTGACACACATTGCGCTGAAATATATATTCTCCCGACGATTTCGCTCTTTAAAAAGAATTCTCCAAATGCGTCCGCATTATCAACCAATAATCGTCGCGTAATTATTCATCCGATAAGTCTTATAAAATCCTCGAACGTCGAAATTGTTAGTTTCAATAATTACTTTCCGCATCTAAAAAAGTGGGCGAAATAGGGCACATGCACACACACACGCACACGTTTGCCTTTCGAAGTTTTGCATTGTAGTCTCGAAGCTCGCCGCGGCACAGCCTTTCATATTCCTCGGTGGCAGACAACGCGAAGTTTGCCAAAGACTCGTCCGCGCAACGAGACGGACATTCTTGCCAAATCGGTCGAGTAGTTTAGCGCTCGTCGTTGTACATCGAAACGGCACGAAACTTCCAACGACGACGGGGGGATAAGTTTCACCTTTGGCCGCGAGGAAATTCGCGAATTATAATTGGTCGATGTACAACCGCTTCGTCCTTTTCCGGAGTTAGCGTCAACTTCGTTTAACCGCAGAGATGCCTCGAGATTCTTTTTTTCAAACTTCCGCGTTAACGCACTTCTGGCAATTCCCGGCGGCCTTGTTATTTAATTTGTTGCGCGTTAATGGTCGTCGAGGGTTTACCGCGGGAATTAGAATTGTTCATATCTCACGGCAAGATTTAAATGCTAAAATTTTTTCGTGGGAAAATTAAACGCGAGAAAGTAGGTCATAGAATAATAATAATAAAAGTTTCAGTTTTAATATTTGTACTCCTTTTTTTTCTCGTCTGACGCGGGCTTTAATAATTGATAAACCGTCTTTCTTTTTCTGACGGTTCTCGAAAGTGGTAATATTTTTTTTTTTTTAACGTACATAAAAACAAAAATATGAATTTTTCGCGAAAAACGATTTTCTGTCTTATACCGCTGAAAAGAAATTAAACTGGCTCAAAAAATAGGTCGAAAATTTCAAAAACCTTAATTTACTTTTAAATCATTGCTGCACGCTGCACCGAGGCAAAACTTAATTTTCGTCAAGCAGATATTAATCTCGTACGAAAACATTGTTATTAAAAAACTTTGATAAAAACTTATCTCTCCTAGATTTCTCATCGCATATTGCCCGGCATGTATACAGTTTCGCCTCATCCTCGCCCTCGGGTAATACCTTTCATTCCACGTAACGTTTTATCTGTCCTCTCTCTTTAAAAAAAAAAAAAGAACACGCCAAACTCTCAAATAATATCCTTTCTCCCATTCCGATATTTTTCACGCACAATAGAGGCGACTGGCGCGTAACCCATCATCGAAATCTCTCTCTTCCATTATCAACGTACACACGACCCCCGGCATCGAATTAGGCCGCGCGAAGCTAGATAGGAATATATCGTTTTTCTATCGGCCGAGGCTCAACGGGTCAATTAAACATCTGCGCGCCTTTGAATAAAAAAAAAAAAAAAAAAAAACGCTCGATCCCCGCGCCGCATTCGTCGCCCCCTCCTACTTTTTTCGTATAAAACATTTCGCGTTATTCCGTACTTCAAGATGATTCCGTACGGAGGGGTCGTTTTTAATCGGCGATTTAGCGCTCCGTGTTTTTGGCTCGAATCCAGAAGCGCGCAGAGGGAAATGCGAGCGCAGCCCCCCCCCCCCCCCCCCCCCCCC
>UCOL01004890.1:0-13168 GCA_900474335.1 Ormyrus nitidulus
CCACCCCCCCGCCCGCCGTCGCATCATCTCGATGCAGCGCTTTTATACGCGGCCGGGATGCAGACGCGCGGACGCATTCGCATAAATATACGGACGCGCGGATCTAGCGGCGAGATCTCGAACGCAATAAAGGCAGAGAGAGCCCGACGGTGTGCTGACCTCGGGGACGCGTGTGCGCCGCGGTAATGAGCTCGACGACACGGAGCGCGCGATGTATTAAACGGTCGCGCGCGCGACGCGGGTTTACGGCCCCGCCGAGGACGCCGCCGAGGCTCGGCGAAGCGAGTTGCGTGCGGTTTTCTTTAATTAAACGGGACTTTGTTGGGTTTGGGAGGATGAAAAGCCGCCGGGAGGGCTGATATTGTGCGTTCGGGGCGCCGGCGGAGCTCGGGTTAGAACGGGCGCGGGTTTGTTCGGAGTTTCATTGTTTTCGGGGTTGGGGAGAATTAAGAGGATTGTTGGTTTTTTTTTTTGGTCGAGTAAATTACGACAAAGCGCGTAATAAAGTGCATACGTTTTCTTTTAAATTAAATTATTCTGTAAAGACAAGGCTCGTGTTTGTAATCGTGGAGAAAATTTAAATCAATTTTAGATTTTTTTCTGCAATTTAAGCGGAATGTATTTATTTAAATTTTTTAGACGCGTAAATAAAATATTGAAATGACTTCGAAGAACATACATTATTCAAATTCGAAAGCACATTTGCCAGTTTGAAACGAACTCTTATCGGGCACACAATGGCGCTCTCCGTCGAATGCAAGAAACTTTACTGACTATTATTAGTCAAATTTATCGCTGGAAAAAGAGGCGGAATGCTCGAAGGAAACGCTTTTTTTTTGTTTTTATCTAAAAACACCTTTACTGCCAAGACCATTGGAACGAGACTTCTTATACAGAAAATCGTCAAGTCGGAGCGGTTCATTGCGCAACCGGCGGATATTTATCTCTCAACGGGGACGCAAGCGGAATTCCCAAAATCAATTAGCATAATTAGCATAATTTCGAATTCGCCTCGCAAATTGGCGCAAAAAGCGGGCGTGTAATCGTGAATTTAGAATTACTTTAGAGAGGCTAACGAAATAAGATCGTTTCTGGTATTAGACATCTAACGAAGGATTTCCGCGTGAAAAAGCTGGTAATAAAACAATATAACTTTAAAGCGACTCCAATTATTTCATCCGCGCAATTGAGAGATAATTTCTATGCTCCGGATTACCGGTTGCAATTAACCATTATATAAATTCCGCATTTTAGCTTCGATTTTAAGATATAAAGTAAGATATTCTAGCTTCGTATTTAATAGCATCTCTTCTGTCGGAGTATTTCATCAAAAAGGTTTAAAATATAGCGGCAACGATAAAAAAAACCTACATTATTATACTACACATAATCCAAAAATCAATTACCCAACAGTATTGAAAATTCGAAGCCGAAAGCAAAGGAAGACCACCGCTCGCGATCTCCAATTGCGCGGCACCGTCCATAATACACTCGCGCAATGAACGCGCCCGAGCCGTGAGTCATCGCGGGCAACGAGGAAAGGAGATCGAGTCGAATGTCTCGTCCTTCGCGGCGATCGAGTCTTCGCTCGGCCGCGCTGCTTATCGCTGCGCGAGAGAGCGGCTCTCGCGATCGTTCGGTCTAATTGCGGGGATTCGAATGGCTCGTCGATGACGCACTTCGCTATACTCTCGCAACGAGGCGTGATTGATGGATTTGTTTTTTTCGAGCGACGAATTTTCGTCGTCTGCCGCCGCGGCCCATCGGAATACGATTAATTTGCATCTCGAGCTCGGCGATCGAACGATATATATATCCTGAATCGAGAGGACGGCCCTGGTTGGGAGAGATGGATTTTCTGAGATTGACGGTGTGCAGAATTGTCGGGAACAATTTTTCCGTATGGCACAAATGTCGGGTTTTTTTCGTCCCGAAATAATTAAAGCATTTTAATTGGAATTTTCAACCGCTGACTGTATCAATCTTGATAATATTCTCAGATGCGTTCCTCAAAATTCTCCTCTTCCAAAGAAACGTAGGAAGTCGTTTATCAGGCTTTAAAACGTCAGGAGATCGTGCCGGGCTTTGCATTACGTCCGAGGAAGAGAGAGATATACTTTTGCTCGCTGCGTTCGCGGTCCATTTATCGGCGAAACAGCGGCTTTCACCGGCGAGGGAGATATTAGACTTTACGCCTCGACTCGCGGAAATTCGCGGGGGGAACTGAGCGAAGCGGATCATCGCGAGATGGTTTGCTAAGGCAAAAAGAACTGCTGCCCCTCGCCTCGCTTTAATCCGGGCTGCTAATGGCGTTCTGGTTTGATGCTAGTCGGAGAAAAGTTTCCTTTTTGCAGCTGGAAACGCGATGTTGTTTTTGCACTGTATAGTAGAGAGTTAAAATGTTATCAATTATAGCTGGCTGCGAATTTTGAGCGAAAAGGAAGGAACGAGTTGAAACCGGCTCGATCTATGTTGAAATTAATATTCATCATTCATAAAGATTTTACATGGTAATGTGATTGATTTAAGTGACACAAATTACAAATATCTTCGCTATTAATCTATAAACTCTCGCTTTAAATATCGCAAAGAGTGTCTTGTTAGTGAAGTTTTCGAGCGATAAAAAGTCCGTCAAACTGCGCTTTCAGTACTCGCATGATTTATTAGTATTATATACATTTACAACGCGGTAGAACATTAGTTACACTACAATAATTCAAACGCTAAAAAAGAAAATCGTTTTCAACCCTTCATCCTTCATTCAACTACACTTACTTCCAGCTCCAATCCTCATTTCTCAACTCACGTGTTGGCAACATCTGCGATCGGCTCGCTCCCGCGTCACTCGTCCGCGAGAACAATGAACCTCCGCGGCGTCACTCCCGGCTAAATATCCTTGTCGACGGCAACGTCTTTACGTAAGCCGCAGGATCGGCGCGTGCTTTTCAGACAATTCGGAGGCCCTCGGAAGCCGGCGGTTTTGAGCTGCGCAGCTGAGTGGGCCTCATTGGATGGATTGAAGAGTCGTGCGAGGGGCTGAGCGAAGTGGATGATGAAGTCTTCGGGGCTCGGTTTTTCTCTCTCCGGCTGATTCGAGGAGCCGACTGAAGTTAAACGAGGGCCTTGCTTCGGACTGGCGTGACGGGATTCAATTCGAAGATTGTTTCGAGGATTATTGCTCATTAAGAAACGGTTGCGTTCAAGCTTTCGTTTTGCCGGGCGGCGTGAAACGTTTTGATTAAGAAGTGCATTCGAAGGTTTCGAGAAGTCAATAACCTTGCGTTGAAGGCGTGCTTTTCAGCTGTTTATCTGGGGAATTAAATGAGATGTTCAAGTTTGTTAAAAAAAAACCTACTCCGTAATGACAATGCTTACAGTTTGTGTGACAATGAATGCACGGAGTTGTTACGAACGCGTATAACAAACAGACGGGATAATTAGACGTAATTTAAAGTCACCGAGTCGGTATAACGATGAATTCACAAGAGATTAAAATAAATAAAAAATAAAATGTGCGCTCCTTCTCGTGGGAAAGTCATTATGACGGTTGCAATTTAAAACCTAAGGATTTTGTATTTATGCTACCGATGTCGATAGATTTTCAAAATAGATAGTCAATTTTGAATTTGAAATTTCTTACGCAACCTTTTTTCAATTCCAAAAATTTTATGCCGCAATTCCGAGGCAATAATTAATTTACGCGTTGTAAAGATTAATGCTTACGTAGAAAAGCAATAATTCGCTTATGTAACTCGCGCACGAAGCTGCGGACAGAAGATTATTATTTTCAATTATCTTAATATGGGTAAATCATCAATTTATTCCAAATTGCTTTGAAGAAATCACAAGAATTCCGACGAACAAAAGGAAAAAAAGAAAAACAACTCAACGCGCGCCTTAATGATTCTATTTTCGCAGACCAGTTACAAAAATCAACACCTTCGATCAGTCCTCTAAATTAGCCGCTTTCCTCAATTAAAAATTCCGGCCGGCAGGCCGCTTCCCTCATATTCTCTCGGCTCGTTAACCGCGCAGCCTCTCCTCGGCGCGTCATCCGATCGTCGCTTTTAATTGCAGAGCCCCGCCGCGCACGTAAAGGTACACATACACGCGCCTGAAAAAAAAATCAGCGGCCGAAATCTTAACCGCACGTATTTCGTACACGTACAAAAGGACGGGGCACACGCGAGTCGTTTTCATTTATCTGCTTTTACCGCCGCCTCCTCTCCTTCGCCGTCCTCCTCCTCGTCCTCGTCGTCGTCGTGTCTTTATGCCCCCTTTTCACGAACCGGCTCGAGAAACGCGTGTTCCCGTCCAATTAGCATTATCTACTCGTACGATTTTCTCTCTCGCTCTCCTGCTGCTGCTGCTGGAGGTATTTGTATGGGAGAGCAACCTGCTCCTGGGGAGTGAATGCGAGGGTTGAGAGGCTGCGGGAAGAGCGGAGAGGAAGGCTGAGAGATAGGGAGAGAAAGCATTGTAAAATTTTTAAGCAGTTTTTGCTGCTGCAGGCACTCGGCATTGTGCGGCAATGTTGCAATGTGTGTAAGCTCTGTACTTTTCGTTTCTTTATTTGAGAGCGTTTTGGGGTTGCGAGGAAGTTCTTCAAATATTAATATTGTTTGCTTCGCGAAATCAGTAGGAATTATTGTCGGCTATTTTTATTCTTATTATCTGAAAAGGAAATAAATCATCTAGTATGGTATTTTTGATGAGATAGGAGATGGTAAATAGACTCATTTTTCTGAGAACGATAAAGATGGGTATAAAGAATGCTTTATGCTCGGTATTTCCCGTTAATTTCTGGAAATATTGATAAATTACCATGATATAACAGTCATAGCATTAAACATTTTAGAAACTAAATAATAAGTCTATAAAACATAAAATTTTAATTTTAGGCAATGTCTAACAAATGTTTTTTATTTCTGTTCCAGGTGAGTTACAGTCATCAAACAATCCTCCTTGACGTGTAAACACGTGTAGATTTTATCGGTGAGTTTCGATTTCCACGTTGCGATTCAAACAAAGTCGATACGTAATTCATTACATAGGAGCTACTGTAAGTAACGCATATTGCAGTTTAGCTAGAATTTTCAATTCTACAAAGTTTAAATGACATTTTTCCAAATTCTAATTGTCTGACATTTAAAGCGCCCTAAAAACTAACGAGGTAAACACCAGCTTTGAATTGACTTCATAATGGCTAGTAAAATAAAAAGTTTCAATAAGATTAAAGGAGAGAGTTACAGCAGGGAATCATTGTTGCCTAATGAAAAAGCCTCAGGAGAGCACGATACAAATAATGCGGTTTTCCATCGTTCCCATTTTTCCTGCGTGTCATTCACCGCTACTTAACGGAAACAATGAGTGCTTTCACCAAAAAAACATCAAGCTCTCCTTATCTCCACCCACAGCTTCACTCACAGTTTCAGTGACAATCCTCTACTCCATTCGCCTTTTCCAATTATTTTCCAAAGTTTTCCAACGAAATAAATCCAAAATTGAATTTCACCTCCGCCGTTACACCCCGCCATTACTGACCCAATGCGCCTTTCAAATCTTTCCGCACAATCGGGCGTTAAATGAACTTTTAGCGAGCGATCCGTTAGCTGCTCCTCCGCTCGAGTCGCCCATCGGAGAGAGAAAAAGCGGCCGCGGAGCCTCGATCCTTTTCCACCTCCTCCAGCCGTTTTCCTCCCGCCTTCGCGGCCGGGGCAATTATTCCGCTCGCTGGCCTGAAAATCCTCGGGCCCGTGTCACTGTGCTCGGCCATCGCTCCGTCCAGCCTTCCTTCCTGCCTTCCGTTCCCCCCCGAAGGATGGAGCGTTCTGCGGCTGGGAGGGAATATTTTTTTCGGAGACGTCAATTTTGCATCCGATGGGCGTAAGGGAAAATTGAAAGTTTCGTGATAATTCAGAGTTTTTAATAAGGCAAAAATGTAGGTGCTTACGTACGTCTTTACTGTGGTGGCACTTAATTTTTATTGTAATAATACTGCGGTGGCTCTCTTTGTAAGGCAAGCTGTGTTTTTAAGTAACGATTTCATCGTTAAAGTATAGCAGTAAGAGGTATGGTAATGTTTCTCGTGATGATTGTACGAGATCATTTAAAGCTTCGCTAACATATATTTTTTTCATAAATTCTACGTTGCTCAATATACTGTGCATAATAATTAATATAAAAATACGCATTTCCAACTGAATTTCACTTTAATTCATAAATTTGTATCATCAATGAGCGCAACAGAAACAGCACAGAATCCCCAGCCACAAAGCGGAGCACTAATTCATAAACGAGCCACGTGACAATCGATTTTTTACCGACGAAATGTGCTCGGCTGCTAAGCGGAAACAATCGAGATAATACAGTGGCGCTCTTCTAATGACAAAGAGATATTTTATGCAGAGCTTACATAATTCGTATAAGATAATCTCGAAGGAAATTGCTTAATGTCCCCTGCGCAAGCAGAGTACATCGGGGTTCAATGGTTCCTTCCGAGTTCCCTGACCCTATAAGTGTATACTCGACGGCTGCATTGAGCATAATTTCCTTCGAAATTTCTGCGATCGCGATGGCGAGTGCTTTTTATGAATCTACTCATTGTTTCTCAAGAGTTACTCCCTTAATTATTCATAATTATTACGTATGGGCAGTATTCATTTTTTATATGACTGATGAAAATTATTTTTAAAATCTCATATTTATGAATTTTGGTATATTTCTAGAACATTGATACATAAATTCTAGGTTCGAAGTATGGTAGACGTGTTTTAGAAAGATAAATTAAAATTTCTGGTGAATCAACGACATTTCTTTTTATTTAAAATGTTTCATAGCGATAACAATGACTTTTTGTATGCGTGTATACAGATAAAAAATTAAATGTTAGCGAAAGATAAATGTTTGAAACTGGTCAGAAAGTAAAAGAGGTGAAGTCAAGCGAAACCAGTTTTTGAGCCTGTTTTACTCAGTTAAACATGTTTTTTTTTTTAACCGATGATGAAGCTTCTTTTGTACATATAATCAAGATAGAACTTGAATTTCTAATTAAAATCAATTTATAGTCACACAGTCAAATGAATAGAGCAATTACAACCTACATCGAAATTACTCATAAACGCGCACAAAGTCACGTCCGAGCAATAAAAGAAACACCGCCTCCGTCCTTCCCGGCAATTTTCCTCGAATCAAAAAGAAGCGCGCCGCTCGAAATTGCAGGCGGCGCCCAAGAGAATTCCCGCCGATAAGGCCAATAAATTTCCCGGCTTTCCTCGGAAATTAACACGTCCGCGGAAGGCGCGGCGCGAAATAATAAATCCGGCGCGCCTCGAAAAAAAATTGCAGCGGCGACTCGGGATCGCGCTAAAAGCGCGCGCGCCGCGATAAGTGATAGCGCGCGTTACGAGGATTGTCGCTTTGCATAACTTTATTACGAGATAAGTGCGTTTCTCATCGAGTCCGCTATTCCGAACGTCGGATGTGCGCTCGAGTGTGTGTGTGTGTGTGTGCGTGTGCGTGCGCGCGTGCGTCTGTGCAGCAGTCGAACCGTTAAATTTTATCGTGCCACCGTGTGCTCCGGAGTAATTGGAAGATTGCGCGAATAAATCTCCCGCGAGAATAATTTTGAAATCCTGATTATTTACGGCGCTTGCCCGAAAGAAGCGAATTGGTACGGTGATTAATTCTTTGTCGCGTTCGAGATACTTGGCTATTTTAGCTGTGCTTTGTCGAATAATAAGATTTGGGATATGTAACAATGATTAATAAATTATTTGTGCCATTGAAATATTTCGATATTACAATTCGTTTATTAAAAAAAAATATTAAAAATATTAAAATATTAATTCAAATTTCCAATTTTTAATGGAAAGGAACTTTATGAAATGAAATCGTAACTGAAACCATTAGATCAAAGTCTTCGTGTCTTACATTTCAAAGTGACTCTTCATCTATTTCACAATGACGCTTACTTGCACAAGTAATATTTCAATCGGACGCAGCACTTAACCAATAACTTTAATTAAATTATCAAACCGTCTCTTTCACCTCTCCAGACCTCTCAATTACACCTTTGAAATGCCAAGCCGACACCCACAATCGGCAGCGCCTATGTTATCATTATACCGTCCTCTAATGACCGAAAGCAAAATCGATATATATATAATCGTCGCGCGACGATACGACTTTCACGTTCGGTCCCTCGTCATCTCGCCAGTCCTCTTTCTTCCCCGGCCTTCGCGGCTCTGTATAAAAGCAGCAGTACAGACAGAGAGAGAGAGAGATTGTTGAACCCGCGAAGCACGTGCTGACTTACGGCGTCGGCGCGTGACGGTACGTTATACACCGATCGTGTACCGTTATACGATTCCCAAACGTTCACGGGAAAGTATTGTACGCGGGCTTTTTAACCGCGATAGACGACGAAAGAGAGGCTAACTGCGTCACGAGGTGAGAAACTCTCTCGGGCTCTCTTCATTTTTCACGGTTTGCTCGCCGCCAGCTGTTTTGTATGCGAGTATGAAAGCGTACTTCGGACCAAGTGCGTATTTACGCTACGATGGTAATCGTTCTGGTTTTTTTTTTTCGGCCGCGCTGCTTTCGGGAGAGAACGAAAGTGTAGTGTGTGGCATCGCTTGCGTTTTGATAAAGTACCCGAGTTTCGAGTACATTATTTACGAGAGACTTTTGAGTTAGTTGTCGCGAGTGAATATCGATAAGCACTGCGATGGCGTTGAATAAAATAACGACATGGCGTTTTAAGTATTAAAGCGTGGTTGCTTTTATGACAGCGAAAAATTTACTTCTACGAAAAGCTTTTCACTTTGGCGACGTTTGACGAATAGCTCGCTTACGCCTTAGTTCTTAAAGGTTTCTGAAATATGTCGAGAGACGCAAATCAGGCGGTAAACAACCAAGTGAAAAGTATTGCCAGCGAAGAATGAGCCTATTTTTACGATTTATGTGCAAATAAAATCAATTATAGTACTAGCGACTTTTTTAACTGCTTGTTTTTCTTCGTAAAGTAAAAATAAGAACTCGGTCCGGATCGAGCTGTTGATGACATTTTCGCATTTCTTAAATGAAATAAAACAAAGAATATTGGGAGTTTGTCAACTAAATACTTTTATAGTACCTCTTAAAGTAAAAAGCAGTGAGTAATCTATCAGTGTTTTATTACCGATTGCATTGCTCAGAGAAAAGTACATTTTCATTTTTCCAAACGAGTAAAAACAATGCGTTTCATAAACTTTTTCGCGTTCTCGACTTTCTAAATTGCCCAACGTCAGTTTTTCGCCGCCCAGTTGTAACTCAAAACATCAAAAAGGCGTGAACGAGTCACGAAAAAAAAGACACTCGACCAATTTTCCCATAATCCTCGAAAGCGTTTCTCTCCTTCATACCCACGGCTAATACCAGTCATCCAGCATCCCCCGGCGGCGGCGCGCAAAATCGCCTATTTTTTCGGCCACTTGCACGCATCGCCTCCTCGCGCCGAGTAATACAGAGAGAAAAAAAAGAGAGTCGCTCTTCCCACGTCCCGCGAGGCTTTCCTCGCTTCTGCGCGAGTTCCCTCCTATTTTTAAACAAGTCGACCGGCTGGCTTCCATCTCCCTTTCTCTCTCTCTCTCTCTCTCGAGGCTCGCATGACACGGGACGATTATGAGTCACGTTTTCCAAACTCGTTCTCTCTCTCTCTCTGTCTCGGTTTTCTTCGTCGCGTGATGATGTCGCGCGCGAACGAGCGCGTCCTTATTCCAGAAGATCCGACGGAGTAAAATCGAGCGCCGCGCGCGGAGGAAAGCTGATTATTGAGAACGGTTTATTATGGAGCGATCGAATGGATTCCGAAAACTTTTATTTCGTGCCGCCGGGAAATTGGAATTAAATTTACGGCATTCCTCGCGTCGGTTTTTCCGTTGGTCGTCGGAGAAAGTTAATTAACGCTCTCCATTTAGGTTTTAAATAGAAATGGAGATCACTCGGCGTAATGAAACGGACGCGGCCTCTGAGTTGTTGTTTTTTTTTTTCGAGCCGTAAATTATAAATTATAATAAGCGTATTGTCCTAAAAACGATTTTCATCAAGCTTAGATGCTCGCGTTCGTGACTGGTAATACTTTGAGCGTTATCTCTCGTGAGAAAAATAGGCTAATAAGTTTGAGTTTTCACTCGACTTCGAGAGACGTTATATATCGCGAGCATCGTCATCATCGAGTCGGTGTCGAAAGCGAAGCGCAGTAATAGCTGCGCCTCGAGTTTCGAAACGGCGAATCAGCTATAAGTCCGGCCGGCTTTACTTTACATCGCTTTGTCGCCGATGCATATATATATATATATATATTCTCGCTCGTCCCTGTTAATTGCAGCGCGATAAACGGCGCGATTTCTTCGCGGTTCTTACTGCGAATTGAATGGCACGTTTTGATTTATTATAATGGGCTTGACGTAGATTTATATACCAGCGGCAGTCCTCTGTCTGTAAACTAATAGATGCTCCGCTCGATCGGGTTTCCAGTGGTTGGTTGAAACAAACGGCATTAAATTGATCCAATTGTTCGTTGCTGCTTATAAAATCAAACTGAAAATATAGGCCAGCAAAGACGTAGTTTGGCAACATTTCCCGCAGCGCAGACATTCTTTGCTTTTAGATGCATAACTCGCTCGTGCAGATAATCTACTTTAGTTCTCGGAAAGTCCGTGTCGAAACACCTCGAAATTCTGCCCTCGAACCGAATTCTTTGCTTATTAATTGCTACAATCATGAGTTGCAAAGAAAACAATGTAAAAATCTCCTTTCACCTTGTAGCCATCTTCAAAATTTCTCTCCATTATTACACGCTCAACGAGTCAATCATATCAAAATGCTCATTTCCTCTATATTTCCAATAGCCAATCTCCTCGGTGCAGGCAATTTTCACATCTCTCTCTCTCTCTCTTGGGCTTGAAAAGCTCCGCGGCTCCTTTCCATATAAATAGACACATCAGAGCCCAGTCCCTCGGCGCGTCACGATCGCGCCGCGGAACCTTCGCGTCGCGCGCGCGCGCACCTCGTATATAATAACCGCCGCGGGAAAAGCGAAACGCTCCCCTGGAGCTCGCATCTGCATATAGCCCAGAAGCATATCGCGCGAGGAGAGGAGAAGGAAGAAGAAGAAGAAGAAGTTTAAGACCCGGGCGCGACACCGATCGCGTACTTTGCGTATAAATAGACCGGGCGTAAATATACGTGCGCCGGGCGGGGGATTAAGCCGCTACCGAGAGCGCAATGCGCGCACCACGCAGGAAATTCAAATATCGTCTCCGCTCGGCGGCAAGGTTTTGGGTTTCGCGCAGGTATGCGACTAAGTTGCGATGGCGTGTTGAAGCGCGGGATTACAATTGGACTTCAGCGAGTCGCGGGAGAGAGTCGTTTGGCTTCGATGATTTAGTAGGTTTTTGGGATGCTTCCGAGACTGGGCTCGTTTTTGAGGATTTATTGGCTCGCTCGGGTTCCGGAGTGCTTTGGTACGCTCGATGTGAAGTACACAATGATGTGTTGTGCGCGTTATTGAATAAATACGTCTCGTATTAGAGGTGACGGGCTGCGCGTGCGGGAATATAAAGTTGACGCAACAAAAAATTTAGCGTCGTAGTAATTCATAATTTAAATTCGTATATATCTTCTTTTTAAGGAACTGCAATTATGCGAATTGGAAAGATAATTATATTAATTTGTATAATTACTTTTCCTTCTTGACGATCTCCGCTTATAACTTTAAAAATTCGTATTCGACGATAAACGAGTCCACAAAGTATCCTTCCATCTAAGAAGCCATTGAAAAACACGAGGCGAAAACAAATTACAATTCAATACCAAGCAATGACACTCTCAATATCTAAAGAAAGAAAAAAAAGCTAACAATGCCCAGAAATAAGTGCAGCGTAATAATCGGAGAGTAAGAAGCCGCGCGATTCTTAAGCGAGCGCTGCGCAGCGCTCAACTCGTTCCTTTATGCCTTCATTACCTGTCGTTTGTCCATTTCCTTTTTCCCCCCTCGGCTTCTTTCTGCGATAGCCAGCGCCGTCCTTGACTGGGAGATTCTCGATCGTTTATCCGATGCGGCCTGCATATTTACAGCTGGTTCGGCGCCTGGCTATATTTAGCCTCCGGCGCACGTTCGTACCTACGCAAGAACCCCCGACGCTATTGGCAGTCGTCAAACGCGAAATTAATATTCTTTTCGCTAAGTGCATTATATTTGCTTATTTTTTCTCTCGTAAAGCTTTATGGGATTTCTGGCGCGGAGCGAACGCGCCGTCGGCATTTATATTTGAATACGTATATCCCTCCTAAATTGTGTTTAGGAGTTGGGATTTCGTATGTTTTTAAGCAGCGGTAAAGGCTAGGATTTAAAAGGTATAATAAAAATATATTGTTTGAACGTATCGTTTTACGGCTCGGGGAGCCTTCTAAAATCACAATAAACAGCCAGATCCGAAGCGAGAGCTCGTAAATGGAAGCGAAATATTTACAAACCGTCTGCCGCCGAGTTCCATCGACCAACATTTGCGCAACAATAAATACCCTCTTTTTCGAGATTCAGTCCAAACAAGCTTGTAGTTGTACGCACGACCGCAGAAGTATATACGCAAATAAATCGGCTCTACGTGAACGCATCTGCTGAATCTCGCAATATTCCCCGGCTGCGTTTCGCGCGAGAAAGGATGAAAATTGCCGGGAGTCATCGCGCCCAATGAGAGATCTCGATTATACAAGACGCCGGATGCGATAAATTTATTTATATACACTCGATACAAAGGACGCTGGCTTTCTTTTAAAGGGAGCCAGAGAAGCTGGACGGTTTATATTTGGGAATTCGATGAATTATTTTCAGCAATTACGCGCACTTACTTAGTGCGAGAGGAAAGCAACCCTTGGTTCATTCTCCTCTCTCCTGCTTGACATACCTGATGAATTAGAGTAATGAGGGGGGGAGGGGGACCGAACATGCGATTGTCCACTTCGTAATTGCATCAAAATTATGAATTTTTTTAAATCGACATCAAATATTTACAAATGACTATTTTGTCTCAGATGTAACTAGACTGTTCAAATCGTCGAATGGTCATGAAGAATAAACAGAATTTGATCGAAATAGTTACATTCGAATGGCCATGGTCTGAAA
>UCOL01004891.1:0-13164 GCA_900474335.1 Ormyrus nitidulus
CGTCTCGGCAGGGGACGGGAGAGAGAGAGAGAGAGAGAGAGAGAGATGGTAAAAGTGCGCGAGTATAGTTCCGTAATCCAGAAATGTAGCGGAAAAAAGTGTAATTGGACGAAACTAGCGGAAAAACACAATAATTCCTGGGTCGTATACAGCCAAAGTCCAAGATTCCACTCTTTCTCCCTCTTTTGCTTTCTGTCCCTCTCTCTCTCCGCGTGCCGGATAATCGCTCTCGGGAGCGACATCGTTCAAGGTCAACCGCACGGCATATTCAATTCTACACGGGACTTGTAAGTTAGGGCCACGCGTTCGCCTTCCTTTTCCTCCGCTTTTTCGTACTTTCGATTTTTGCGAAATCGGCCGATTCCTTTTTTCGGATAATCAATCAGGGGGAGGAGACACCGCTGGAATTCCGTAATTTTACGAGCAAACAAAAATTAAAACGTCAACTATCTAGCGAGCGAGCTGATTAATTACGGAGCGCTCGGAATGTCTTATCTTTTTTTTTTTCATTGTTACTATGTACCGATCTCACTTCGTGGCCTTAATCAGAGGCGTACGACACGTTCGAAAAGCTGCGGTTTTTTTAAGTGGGATAATAAAAAAAACTTGAAGCGCGGAGAACTGTCACAAGGGAATTCTCTTTTATTACGCTAATTAATAAAATTGCAAGGATGTTTACACTGCTTGCGGACTGAACTTCGGAGGAACATAAATCTTTGGCGGGTTTTTTAAAGCTGCTCAGCTCCTGCAAATCTAATAGCAACGATTATTGTAATCGTTTAATCCTCCTGCGCACTTAATAGCTATAGTATGTAACACGTACGTTTAATGACGAGATATTTCGTCACAGTGCACAGGTGGGTTAATTTCTTCTGTTTGGAGAGGAAAGAGAGAGAACGGGGAAAGAAAAAAAAGCATCAAGTGAATGGGAGAAGGAGCGAGAGAGGATAAGTATGTGATAGAGAGAGGGAGAGAGAGAGAGGGATGGGTCAAAAGTGACCAAAACAAATGTCTCCATGGTATATAACAACCGCATTCCAGCGCGACTCCGCGCCACACTGGGAAAAAAAATACAATTGAATTTATAATTTGGTGTAAGCTTATTTCGTCGAAAAAACATGTGATAAATTTAATAATGCAAAATGAATATTATGAGAATGCTAGATTGTGAATTTAATAAGTTAATATATTCGTTTGAAAAATGCTTAACCTAGTAACTGGTGTAGCTTAGTAACTAGTCGGCTTAACCGATTTGATAAATCGTTCAATTAAAATTACACCAAAAATTAATTTACTCAAGTTAGATCAAGCAATTTAAAATAATTCACAATAAAATAATATTTTAATTTATTGTCTACTAAATTCATATTCTGAGGGATTCTTCTGCGTTGTTAACTGTTTTAATTACGCGACGCTGCTAAGTTCACACAATTATTCTAATGAAATATCAAATTAATTTTAATACCGTTAATTTAATATAATTCTCTTTAATTTAATGACACGTTTAATCGGCGACATTTTGTTTCTCCACATTATTCAATTTAATAATACATTTTATTAATTCGATAGTATTTTTTTCTCAGTGCATATTTGAATCTTCCGTTAAGTTTGCCTTCTCCATCGGGTTTCTCTCTTGGCCGCTGCTTCTTCTCTCACGCTCTCTTAATTCTCCCACCCCTGGCGCTTCTCTCCTCTTTTTCTCCCTTTTACTCCTCTCTCTCTCTCTCTCTCTCTCTCTCTCGCTCGCTCGCGAGTCTTTCTCTCATTCCCTCTATCTCCCGTTCGCTTTCCAGTCTGTCGTCCCAGCGCCCCGTGTGATCTCTATAGAGCGCATTTATCAGCGCAATGCGGTATAAACAATGTCATAATAATTCCGCGCAATTGCACGAGTCTTGGGCTCTCTCTCTCTCGCCTAATTAAACCGGCGTGGATTCGAATTCTCGATTCACGATCGCTCGCGATGAAGATTCGCCCCGGCGAAGTTTCGAGATAGGCGCGAATTTATCGAGGCGTGACATTACACACGCGAGTTATTTGCGATTTAAATTTTCTTAGTTTGCCGCCGAGCCGAGCTTCATTCATCAATCTCGGGAGTTCAACAATCACTGGTGATTACGCTTCATTAATTTCGTTAATTTAACGCGACGTTCCGCTTAATAATTATTAATCGTTCTTACAAGTCGTCCGTACCCTTGATTTTTCTCGAAGAAAACGGAGCACTCGAATACGAGCGCATTCCACAATCTCATCGGGTCGTTTAACCTTGGACCGCTAAGTAGTTAAATATCTGACAAGTCGGCGGCGCTTTAGAAGCTCGAAAATTAGTAGTCACGCTAGGTGTGTTAGATCGTTTGTTGGGCTTAACTGCAACGTTAACCAAATACTTGAAAAATTAGCGTCTACCATTTTTTCAAGTTTAAAAACTCACGGCTACGTTGTTCAAAATGATATCGGTGTTTCGACAAATAATTTACCCGCAAGAGTAATAATTTCATTTAAAAAACGAAAGCAATTGATTCATCGCGGCGCAACGACCTCATTCGCGCCCGTATTTTTTTAAAACAATTTTGATGACCCAGTTTCAAGACCCATTAACTCTGCTTTGACGCGGAGCGCGGTACTCTTCGAAATTTCACTTTTAATTTGCAAAAAAAAAGGACAGATTTTAATTAGAGCTCCGTCCCAATTAATAGTCCGCTTATACTAATGGCGCGCACAAGTCGCTCCGGCCACTCGCTCTCATTGTATACAGCATTTATCGGCCGGGGTGCGCATTGATTAAAATCGAACGTAATGGATATCACGAGGTAGCCTCCTCTCTCGGCGCAACGAAAAAAAGAACAGCACAGCAAGATGAAGGAGAGAGCGAGAGAGAGAGAGAGAGAGAGAGAAGATCGAGCGCGGAGACATCGCCTGCAGTCGTTAAAAGGCGCGGTAAATTACAATAATAAAAATGGCCCGTTCGCCTTTGGGAATAAAGCGGCCGGGGCAGTTCGCACGAGCGGCTCCGCTGAATTTATCAAACGTCCACGATAATTGATGCGCCTGACGTCAGTTGAGCGCAAGCGAGAGAGAGAGAGAGAGAGAGAGGACGAAAAAAGTAAGCGTGCACCGCACACTTTGTGGACTAATAAATTTAGCCCGGCCAACAAATTTGTTTAATCCCGAGAGAGTTTTGTCAAGGAGGCCTCCGTTCGAGATTTACATTTCTGCAGGCCGGCCGGCCGGCCGCCGCGGGTACCGTTATAAATTCAAAGCCGAAAAATCGGGATATTTAGCTGAATGGATGGGAAGAATTACGCGCGCCGCGGCTATACGGTTAAATTGGAAGTCTGGCTTTTAAAAAGGCTCGCTTAATGTTACTCCTGATTAGGTTAAGAAATTTTATAGGAGTCGGGATTTTTCGATTAAGCTTGATGAAGAAATTTAATTTTCTTAATCTGCGATACTTATCCTGAAGATTAAGATAACCGTATCTCTTTATAGCTTATTTTAAAGGGATTTCAAGATTACCGGATTTTCTAGTCCAATGAGTTTCTAAATTCTTGATGAATCGATCGGTGCACGAGCGGCTAGCCAGATTCGAGGAAAGCCCCCTTTGAAAGAAAGGCACCGATCCAAAATAAATCATGGCTCCTGCAGCAGATAAATCCTCGAAAATTCCCTCGGTCCGGGGACCTTTTTCCGGCGGCGGCGGCGGCGGGACGAGAAAACGCGCGCATCTCGAGGAGAGAGACTGGAAGGCCGAGTTCCGCGAAGGTCCGCGGGGGAAATTCGCTCGCTCGCCTCATCCATCCGCGGGCTGCGTGGGCTTTTTCACGGCCTTGCCTGCGCGCTCGCTCGCGCCAGTTTTCTCCGAAAATCGAAAGTGCATAAAATCGCGACCGGCCGCGGAGGAAACCGGTATGCGACCCCGAAGGTCTGCAAGGCTCTCTTGCCGAGCGTATAAGGGAACGAGCCAATGCGCCGGGAGAGAGGGAAGGAGAATGCGGCGCGTGCAAGCGGCGACCAAGGAAATTACTAATTCGAATCGATATAAAACAGCGGAATCGCTTTTTAATTGCTTTACGCGGATTGTTTGCGTTCCGCTTCTGCTGTTTCTGCCGTGTTTAGCTGGTGTTTAGCCGAGTAGAGCTTGTCGGGATGTTTGGATTCGGGTCTTTGAATGGCGAGAAACGACGTCAGCTACGACAGCTCTCCAAACAGTGAGCACTGAAAAACTTAAAGAAAGTTAAAGAATCCTTTAGCAAATGATAAAAGGTTGTGCAAGGTGTCCGACTGCAGATAGAGAAATGGGGCCATAAAAGTGATGTTTCTACAGTGTCTTGTCGCTCGGGCGAGGATTTCTTTATAAGCCCGAGCAAAGTTGAAAAAAAGGAAGCTGCTTCTCAGTGAAAAGACCGGCAAGATCGTTAAAATCGAATCTCTCACGTAGCGGCGAAAGGCCCCTTAGGCAGGCCGGCAGGCGTCGCGTTTCCAAAGACACACGCGAACACAGACACGAGCGCAGGAGGCTCGGACAGTGCGGGCGAGAGAACAACAGCAAAAAAATCCGAGATTCCACTCTCGTTCTCTCCTTTGTCCCCCTCTCCCGAGGCACGAGATCCGAGATTTCTTTGGCGAATAATGCGATTACCGCGCGAGAGAGCGGAGAGGGAATAAGGCAGCCGCGCGACGACCAAGCCAAAAACATTACCATTCGGCTTCTGCGTCCGCCTTGCCCTCGACCGCGTATTTCAATACCAAAACAGCCTCTCCTGTTTTGCCCGGCGAACCGGCAAAGAGAAAGAGAGCCGCGCGTACGTCCACGATTCTCTCTCTCTCTCTCTCTCTCTCGGAGGCCCGAAATTCGGCCTCGACTCTCGGCAATCGGCTTTCGAATTAGCATGGCTCGCGATTTCTCTATTCGTTCTCGCTCGCGTTACTTTTTCGAGAGAGGAAGGTCGAAACTCCCGCCAACGATGCAGGCAGCAGCCCTCAAGGTGACGCAGGAACTGATCTTGCCGAATGGGAGAGCCGTTATACTCTCCTTTTTTTCAGACCTCCGTGCAGACCTTCGTAGGCGTACTACTCCCCCGCCGCTGCCGCACGCGGTTTATATGCTTTATCGATCGCGGCCGGTTTCGTCCGCGCGATTTTAACGACGAAGAAAATTTTATTTTCCGAGATTCTCCGAGATTTTCAGTTTTTTAAAGGCGCAAAAATGTAGCAGGCGCGGTTATTTTTTTGACTGCTTCGGTCGGTGGAAGCACTGTACGTTTTTTGCCTTTTAAATGTAACATTTAATAATTCTAATGAATGAGACAACAAACGACGGAGCTTTGAATTCAACTGAAAAGGCATATTTATTTTGTCCATAAAAGTCAATACCGCAAAATGAAAAGGCTCTTGTTACTTTTGTATGAATTGAACGTTTAATTGAAAAAACTGACGCTCGCAGAAAAAAGCAACGTCGTTATTTGGTATATAATAACACAACTTCCACTTACTACAGCAGGCCTGCGTGTTATAAAGTAATCTAGATAATTTACGATCCGTGTAAACAGGTATTTTAATAAGCACTTCCCTCGAAAAAAATGCTTAATTTAAAGCTTTTTATATATCCTAATTAGCTGCTATTGTGTCTTAGAATCATTAAAAATTTAATTAACCGTATAAAACAACACCGTTTATAGGCGGCTATTTTTATCTCTGGGAAGGAAGCTGAATTTAGTTGTAAATTCGATAAGATCGCCGAGTTTCTTCATAGATTTTAATTGATTTAAGCAGATTTGCCCCGAAGGAAGAAATTCCGGTCTTCTTACTGGCTGCTTTCCCGCGGCATCGAACGTCGGAACAATGAATTTTCGAAGCGACTAAAAGGGCAGCTCGCCGCGAAAGAAGTAATTAATAATGCATTGCGAATCGGGCACCTTGCAACAATTTGCACTTCTGCAATTCAATAACGGAGTTGCTCTTGCATTGTTGACGGACACTGCTCATACGTCCGCTCTCTCCTTCTGATCCTCTCCATCGACGCGGCGCGGCCATGTTTCGTCTGGCCGGGTTCACTTTTTCTTCCTTTTGCTCGCGGGGCAAATTATTATCGAAGCACGCCTTTTATTAGGCCAGCGTTCAAATTGAACAAATAACGGAGGGGCTTTACTCGAAGTAGAAAAGCGACGGATTAGTTTTTCCTTCCTCGGGTCTCTCGGCTCTCCCAATGCGTTACGTTTTATTTCGTTGGCCAAAGACGAAAAGTGCAGAGCCCGATGCTGCAATTCAGGTCGGGTCCGCGCGTCGCCTCGGTAATATCTTGAGCTCGCCAATAGCGCGAAATTGATTTTCCAAGAATGCGGCGCGCTTACGCTTTACAGTTACGATTACGGCGCTCGAAAACGTTCGTATATACCCCCGCGAAGGTCAGCACGTGTTGCTCGAGCTGACCGTTGCTCTGTCGGAAATTAATTAGATATACTTTGCAACGTTTAACGCAAATTAAAAATCCGCGCGCGATTCGATCGGTAGAGAAGCTTGCCGAATTTGACAAAGCCGGCGCCCAAGGCAAATAATTTCCACATATACATATAAAGTAGACTCCTCTCCCGGCGCAGGCGCGTACTCTTTCGCCTCCTTTTTCTCAATCTCCGTATCGCATTCCGTTCTCTCTCTCTCTCTCTCTCTCTCTCTCTCTCTCCCGCTTCCTCGGCCGTTTGCTCTCGTTTTATGCGAATTCCGCTTTTATTGCTCGCGGCCGGTGTTTATGAGCGCGTTACACCTCCTTATACTGGCGCTGGCCTCTCCTCTCCCGGCGACGGTCACGAGAGTTACTCCTCACTTCTCGCGTCTGTTATTGTCCTTTTGCGTGGCTGCTATCGTCGGCGCTTGGCTGCAGCTCTCATAAATCGGCCCGTCTCCCCTTGCTGTGTGTTTCTGTGTGTCTGTGTCTGTGTGCGTGTGTGTGTACACTCGCCGGCCGCGGCAACTTTTAACTTGCTAACTTTTCCCGACGAATTTTGCCGAGGAGCGAGAGAGCCTCGAGGAGGCGCTTAGAAAAGAATCACGGCTTTCTTTTTCACTTGCTTACCGAGGTAATTAATTACCGTTTTGTATACTTTGTTCGGCCTAACTCGAGTGCGCGCCGCTTACAATTTAATTAATGATATACAGTCTCGCCGGAGAAAGTGTAAATGTTATTTCATCATAAAACTTTACGACCATCATTAAGCACCTTAACCATTGCCGACCGAACTGTGTAATTCCTTCGCTACCATTTACGATCAGCAGCAGCAGCAGCAGCAGCAGCAGCAGCCGTAGCGGCAGCTCCGAATTTTTTTCGCCCCGGTGATAAAACCGAAGCCTTTTGCGCAAGCTCGAAACGCGCTATCGAGTCAGCCGAAAAGGCAATCAGCGGAGACAAAAAAAAAGTGAATCGTTAACAGGATCCAGGCCGCGCCCCTCTCGATCTTGTTAGCCGGCGGCTGTCTCTCGGCGCAGGAGGTCATGAGTCTTGACCGCGGCTCGCTTATCGGTCGCTCGTTTGCGCGACGAGTCCTTCGCGATAGAGCCGCGAGTCTGTTTACACCGCGTTGGATTAAAGGCCCCGGTGGCTATGCGCAGCTGCTTTTATTTATTGGAATTTTTTTTATTCATTGCGGTAATTATGCACTGTTGCAGGTCCACTGAAGAACGGGGAAGGGAGCCGCATTGGCCAAACGACTGATACCGGTAAGTTGGTCAATTTTTATATTATCGAAAAAAAAAAACATTTTTATTATCTGAATAAAAGCGGAGAATATAAAAATACACATTTCTGTCGCGGGTTGTTATATCTGTGGAAAGGCTGCACATCCAGTCCCCGGTCTTATCTGCTTATCAGCTTCCGTACTTTCTCCCGACTCGGCTGTTTGTGCCTTTAAAATCGAAAATCTCCCACAGTTCATCCGTCGCGCCTCTCGGAACTTGAAACTCCTCCCTCTGCCAAAAAGGAATCGGGCATTAACCGGATCAATAAATAAGTCTCGAGAGAGAGAAAGAGAAGGAAAAAAGCCTGCGCCGGCATTATCAGCCCCGAGAGCGACGGAGATACGTCCGGGGTGTATCGTATAGGAGAAAGACAGGCGCCTTGTTAACTCGGCAGCCGAGTGAGAGAGAGAGGAGAGATGTCGGGACGCGCCGAGGACGACGGCGCAGCACGGAGGGTGGTCGATCGCTAGCTAAAGCGCGGCTGCGGCTCTCTATATATAGGCTGCATCCTTTTCTTACTGCGCACTTTCCGAGCCACCCTTAGACTTGTTCCTTCCCTGCAGAGTCGCAGACGCAGGATTCCCTCTCCTCCCCCTTATCTTTTTTCTTCTCTCATCTCCGCAAGCGGCGGAGCTGCGCAGTTAAAGTTTTAGTAATGGTAATTAATGCTCTCCCGACGTGGGACGGGGGATTTTTCTATTTTAGGGAAGACGCGCACCGCGAACAAGTATCCTACGAAGCTACAAGTTGTTTTCGTTTGCGAAACGCGCGCTGCTCAAGTTACACGCCGCGCTTCGAATTTCATAAATTCTACGGCGCTCTATAATTTCCAATAATTTACTGCTGGGATACCATTCTCAAATCAATTGCGCCTGTAAAACAATGTGCGTTACGCCGACTCTTGCCTTGATGTCACTCACTCGTGAGCCTAAGCCGGCGTGACAAAATTTACGAAGCTAGCCGAGAATACAAATTACAGCTTGGAAAACGTGCGCGATAAAATACGTTACTTATAGCATCATTTTATACAGGTACTTATTAAGCATTGTGCTAGTCGGAAAACATCCATGCAAATGGGCTATTGATACACACTGTTATCAGAGATTTTATAGCTCTCTTCAAAAGAACTTGTGTGCTAATACTATTTAATTACGGCACTTTCAAATATAACTCGATAATAATACTAAAACAGCTGCTTTGCTCGAAATTTCCAAGAAACTCTGACGTACCCCCGAGCCTTCGAGGAGATGAAAAGTACTCGGGAAAAGTTTGCTTGAAAAAGCAACGAGCAAAAATATCCGGGTGTACGAATTTTATTAAAAAACACCAAGAGAAGCAGCGTGAAAACGAAGGCAAGAAACCGGATGATAAAAGCAAATCCCCTATAGGCGCCGAGGAAGACTCGCGGAGGCTCGGCTGAAGGAGCTCCCGGCTCGGCGAAGAAAATGGTAAAAGAGGGGAAAACGACAATGAGAGTGTCAATTATCGCGGTGCGAGTCGCGCGGCTTTGTCGGCGGCTGCTCTAACGAGCGCGCCTCCCGAAAACGGAAACGCGCGACGAATTGGGGGAGCTCCGAATGATAATGGCGCCACCGGCGCGCGCCTCTATCTGTGCCATGTCGAAAATACGAGTTCGAGTTCGTCGCCGGCCAACTTTTTCCGGGCAAAATTTTGGACCTTTTCGACCGCATTAGCGGCAATTGATTTTCGCTATTTTTATTTCAAGCCGCTTTCTACAGTTTAATTATCGCGGATGCAAATGAGCGGCCCGGGAATACGGTTGCGTTGTAGTAACAATAAACTTTAATGGCTGCATTAGCATATTGAATAAAGGAAAATGTTGTTTCTTAAAACAAAAACACGCGCGAAGCGTTTTCGGAAGTCTTCGCCGGAGTGAAACTCGAAAATGCTAAATTTCGGAATAAATTTATTTTGTAAACACGATATTTTACGTGGAAGTACC
Source organism: Ormyrus nitidulus (assembly GCA_900474335.1). Lineage (NCBI taxonomy): Eukaryota > Metazoa > Arthropoda > Insecta > Hymenoptera > Ormyridae > Ormyrus > Ormyrus nitidulus. The sequence continues at coordinate 9,689 of UCOL01004891.1, forward strand.
CCTGTTATCGTAAAGTATTTTTAATCTTATATTTTCTACGGTGGTAAATTCTTTTCGCCAAAATGTTAGTCAAGAACCTTATTCGTTACTCCACGTGTCATCTTCCTAAAGTTCTCAAGAGTTTGAAGCTACAAAATCTGCGACGTGTTAATTTACTACCTAGTGCCGTTCATAAATCAGAGAAGCACGCATAAAAAAAGAACGGCAGATTTGCCTGATTGAAAAGCCGCCGTTAAATTAAACGACCGCGCTTTTAAATATCGAGAAACACGGCTAGACTTTAACTACACTGCGCGGAACATAGTAAATCGTAGCTACAAACGTTATCGCCCCGCTCGATAAGATCTCCCGCGAGACAACAAGCTGTGCTCGGTGTAGACTCGTAATCGCTGAATGCGCGTTATTTTCCAAGCCGCCCAAGAAAAGCTCGCGGCCCAAAAATAAGCGCATTGTCGCGAAGCGAAGCTTCTTGCTTGCATTCCCCCTTTTGAAGCTCGGGCGAGAAAGTGGAGCTGCTCGCGCCTGCGACTCGTAAAGAAACTATTATACGATTTGTCAGTGTTGATGTCGCGTCGAAAACGCTCCGCGACGAATCGAGCGATGATTTATCGCGGAATTTTTTTATCATTTATTCTCGAGATCAAACGAAATTGAAAAGCAGATGGAATAGGTTTTATTTAGTTGATTGACTAAGAGTGCCTTGTTTCGTCACAATACGCTGAGAAACAATTTTTGGTAAAAATTACTATACCTTTTTGTAATGCTGGGAAAAAACGTATATTATCCTAAAAAATTATTATATTATATATTAAAATTAAATCAATTTAGTACAGTAATTTTTTAGGATAGTGCAAGTTTGTCCCAGCATTACAAAAAGGTATAGTAATTTTTATCAGAAAATTTTTCTCCGCGTACAATGATGTTCCGACAATAAATTTTAACGATCTTTCGTAGACAGAGACAAATCGTTCTTGATTTTGATTTTGAATCGACGAGTATAAAAGTATAGAAAATGAAATTACAATTTGTACGGTTATCGAAGAGTTGACTCGGTCCCTGTATATCTGTCAGGCTCCGGCTTTTGACGTTTCCGCGAGAGGCGGCTGCGGCCATGTTGCGTCTACAGCCGGTAGCCGGATGCGCGACCTTTTCTCTCTCTCTCTCTCGCCGGGCGAGGAATTTTCGCTCCGCGTCGCGGCCAGCGAGCTTTCTGCTCCTGATTAGTTGCCCGGCGATTTTTAGCTGCAGCCGGGAGATTACTTGGAGCTTGACGACGGCTGGATTAGTGAAATTCTATCCCAAGCCCCCGAGAGTCGCGAAAGTGTTACGGCGCGAGTAACTGACGTCGTTTTGCCAAGGCTCTTAGTTTAGATTAAACTCGTTTTAATTAAAGCAATTACTATTTAATGCGAGGAATCATTCGCGGAAGGGGGTCAATTGCGGGATCCGCAAAATGACGGATCGCTTTGGAAATTGATTAGGAAGATGTTAATCTAGGGAATTTTTCGCTTTCGTTCGCCGTTCGGCGCGCTAAACGCGCGGACTTGCCCCCGGGAGCGTTCCAGAGTCTTGGGCGTTGTATTATTATTTATTGGATTCCGATGTTCTCACGAGCTGTGCGCTCTGCACGCCAGGCAAAATAAGACGCCGCGGCGGCGGCGGCGGCAATCGACTTCCGTTTTCCAAGTTATAATTTCAAGCTAACACGCGCCCCAAAAACCTAAATTCGCTTAAACGAATTCTCGACACGTTAGAATTTAATTTCAGACTTCCTCCTCAAAGCTTCATTAAATCGCGATATCCACACTCGGCAGCATATTTCATTGGAGGAAATTCCAGCGGCGGGTATAAAAAAAATTCGCAAGCTGAAAGAAGCCACGTTAATTCGCAGCCGCGAGTTTGCCGCAGAGAGTCGCGCGCGGACAAAAGCTCGTACGACGTCGCTAATGGATTTTGCCGCCTATCCGTTGAGACGCGAGGTTGCATCGGCAGCAGCAGTAGTACTCGATGTGCACTACAATGGAGCGAGTACGACAGACGATGGTGGGAGGAGGATGACGAGGCGCGCACTTTATTGATAAACATCGCGGATTTCGCCGTGACTCGGCGTCTGTAGCCTTTTCCGTTCCGACGCGGCTGTCGAGACGCGGAGCGTGAGAAACGCCGCCGGGAGGGGGGTGGGGAATTACACCGAGACAGCCTGGATATAGTTCCTGCCTGGAGATGAATCTAAACACGTTGCAGTCTGCGCCGCGGTTACCGAGCAAGTTGTGCGCGCAAGCGCAAGTCTTATTAATTGTACTGTTGTTACCGGCCCCGGCCGAAATTAGTGCCTCAGAGGCGGGCTGGAAAAGGTACAGGGACGGTATAACGCTCTATTACTCGATTCTAATTAGATGCCACTTTCTGCAATAAGTCATACTGGCTGCTTTGAATTTTTAACTGACATTTGACTCACTTGGTTTTTGCCAGTTCTGCGGTAATTAACAAAGGGTTCATTGAACTCGATGGTCCTTAAGAGATTATCGAGAGTCGAAAGTGAAGAGAGGAGAGAGCGGACCCCAACGCAAGAGCCGGCAGCATAATGCATACCTGTAGACGTTCGAATCAATACATGCAGCAGCAGTGCCTCTTAAATCGACTGGCAAAGCGTCGCGATTTCTAGGAACAATCACAAAGTATTTCAGGGGAATTTGCCTAAACAATTAAGAGAAGAATTTAATTTGAAAATTTTGAGCTTTCAATTTTCATTCATTAGCGCTCAAAAAGACTATTTAGGGGAATATGTTTGTAATGTTATTGCCTGAGAAATTTGAGATACACACCAAAATCACTGAAAATTGTCTGTAAAAAATGCCTTTCTGGACGTTGACGCTACTATATGTCGCATATCTATTATGTGAACATTTCTAAAATCGAATTTGATTTTTTAAAACAGTTTAACACGATATTGCACGAAAAATAATATTGATTTACATAAATTATTATATAATGGAAATTAATATGATTCGCGTTATTGTGCTTGTTGTTGTTAACTTGGCAACATCGACTTTATTTGTATTTCTCGCAAAATATTTTAAAGAAAAAATAGTGAATTATAAAGTATACTTTGTTAATTAATATTTATCTATAGTTATTACATAATTAATGTTTATCAGTATATATGATATAGTTCGCACCCGAGTTTCGCGGGTCACTCCAAACAATTGTGCTCAATCCGACGTTGCAACGTTTTGAAAACATACTGTGAAACAAATAACCAAACAGGTTTTTGTATTTCCAACAATAAATATCTCAAGAAATCATATGGCTTCCTATATTTTGCTTGATACCATTGAAAGCTGAAATTTCAAGTTTAAGGTAGTTTTATGGGCAGATATAGAACATTTATATATATAGATATACAGCACTGTGTCTTCGCGTCACGGATGTAAACAAACGACGCGCGGTAGCAGTATATATAGATATACCAACGC
>UCOL01004892.1:0-13164 GCA_900474335.1 Ormyrus nitidulus
AATTTATCCCATCTAGAGAGCTTTGAATAAGTGGTGAAAAAAGTGTCCCTGTGGGCGTTAATGGGTTAATGCAAGCATTTCAAGTAAAAGAAATGTCTGAATTTAATAAAATTTAATTCAATTTTGACAGTTTCTCAAATATTAAAGTAAATTTATTTAGTGTTCTAGGCAATAGTGGTGGTCCATTCATTTTTAAATTAGCTAAAAAAATGCAGTATTCTTAGATAAGAACATACGTTTGTGTTGTAGCGATAACAAATATATATATATGTATGTATGTATGTATGTATGTATGTATATATATCTTTAAATTTTATAAGAAATCAAACGTATCACATACCTTTCAATATTCTTTTGAGCAAAAGAATTCTTGCGAATACTTATTAAATTTAATGAGAACTTTGTCAATGAAAAAAAAATATCTTATGGATGTCTTTCAAGTTTTAAAGAAATTAATAAAATAGATAATTCAAAAATACTGTATAATCAGCTATAATTAAAATTTTAAATTATAAGTGAGCCTACAGTAATTTTTAATTGAATGCAGCTTGAAATTATCGAAAAAATAACAGTAACGGTATAATTTAATGAAAATTATACATTTCAGTCATACCATATTTAAAAAAAATAAAATTAATTATTCCAAAAATGCCGAACTCAACAGACAACTCTGTTGCATTTTAAACAAAGCCTTAGACTTTCGAGTAAGTAAAACTTCTTTCTGAACGCTTTTCGACTATGCGTCGAGCGCAGTTTTCCTCGAAAAACTTTTCCAAAATTTATTGTCCTTTGCTAGGAACTTTCTTGATATATTGTTTTGATGAAAACGGGCAGTCCTGTACGTCAGCGAGAGAAGGGATTTGACTAATGCGATATATTCAACTGATTGTCGGATCTGCCGAAAATATGATCTCGATAAATTTCTGACAGGCCAAAGTTTCGTATTGTCCTTATTCAATCGAGTGTCTTTGGATGATTTCTTGCTTAAAAAAAGCTGGTAGTTGACAGCGGCGTTTAATTCACTGCAGGATAAAAAAATGTTGATATCAGGAAATGAATCTCATGTTTTACGCGACTTACTAATTAAAAATATTAAACTTGATTATACAAGGATAAGCTGTGTTCACGTAATTATTACTCGATACAAGCGCGATAGTTGAAGCGGCGATAACAACTTCGTAATGAGTTAAGTTATTTAAATTTCAGCGAGCATAAAGTTTTATAATTTGGATCACTTTAAATTATGTCTTGCACTACGCAGATATAATGCAAGAAGTCATTTATGTCTTTTCGTAAGCGCATTCCGATTTTTTAATATATTTTATTAAACGTTTAAATATTATTAATTAAAATCAAAAATAATATTAATAACGTCGTAAAAGTGCTGAATTAAATCTGAAATTAATTACGATGGCAGTTGTTAAAGTTAATAACCTTTTAAAATGTGTTTCATATGTAAAATTAATTAATACCGTTAAATAAAAACAAACGAAATTCAAATCTAAACAGTTTATAAATTTCTTACTAAACTAATACAAGCTTGTACGAGTGTAGAAGATAAAACGAGCGATTTCCGCAGAATCCCTAAAATTTTCTCATGCCGCGGCCCCAAAACCGGCTAGTTCCAGCCGCGGAGTCAGCCGGTTTCTCAAAACTATCCCTCCGCTTCAGAAGCAGCCGCGACAACGAGTGAGCAGCAGTGAACCTCAAGAGGAGCGATACCCGAGAGAACTAGAGACAATTAGGAAAAAGAGAAGAGGTCGAAATGCAGCGAGCGATGACGCGAAGCGAGCTGGACAGCGGCGAGGGCGAGGAGCGTCTGCGGCGGCTCTCGATCTCGGTGGTGCGAACGCTCTGGGGCGACCACGAGGGCCGCTGCAACAACAAGAACTGCGTGCTGTGCCTCGCCGCGGGCGAGGACGAGCGTCGCGGGCCCTGCATGCTCGCATCGGCGAGCTACCGGGCCCACGACCCGCCCGACCACCACACCTGAGACGAGCTTCTCGCCTCGAAAGACCACACGAGAAAGGTATCGTCCGAGTTTTTCCCTTTATTCAAACCTCTATCTGTCTGTTGTCTCACTGTTATATTATCAGGCTGTTTCTCTGTGTGTAGATCTCTGGGGTAACGTGTCCTTGTCTTTAACAATTCTTTCGTAGATGATCGTAGATTCAGAACATTTTCAGAGATGGCAGTTTCAAAATTGAGATCTGAATGTCAAATTTATAAAGAGTGTAAAGGGGGAGTGATAAGTAGCGTCATTTTTATTTATCAAAATCATTTATAACATTCTCTTTTTCTCAATCCTGTTTTCCTAATAGTTTTTCTAACGTGTAGAAATCTTCAACTATCTACCATATCTTTCAGCTAAATATCTATTATACTAAATTATATATTTTAACTATGAAATAAAATTACGAATGTAAAGCGTACGATTCAGTCTGGTTAGATAAAATAATCCAAATAAAAGTACATGAAATTGTAATATACTCCAAGGAAATTTAAAGAGGTACAATATAAGTGGATATATATGTAGTTTCGAATACAAGTTTTATTTTGAAAAGAAATTTACTATAAAGAGAAAATGCTAGGAGATTGTAAAGCATTTTCTTGTCAGTACACATAAAACCAAAGACTTCTTTTAGAAGATGAGACACTTAAAAATAAAAGTAGGTTAATCTTTCGACTCAATTTTTGCATTTGTTTTACTACTCCTACTCCTTATAAATAATAAAAAATATGATCGAACAATCCTTTTTTAAAGCTTTTGGCAATAAAACTAATTTTCTTAAAAATATAAAACCTCTTGTTTACAAAATGTACCAGAAGTCAGACTAGCATTCATATTTCAAACTATTTTTATTATTTAGAAAATTCAGTAATGTCCTAAAACCTTATACTGATTAGTTTAACAGAATATACATTAACTTGTTATTTTACTTCCGTAAATTGAACAAATAAGCCTCAAAGAAAAAAATCAAGACATTCTAAATTTGAAAATGCGCATCGGGGACGAAGCTTGCAAAGTTTTGGACTCTTTGCCCGCTTGTTTACGAATAGTGAATAGAAACGTCAACAAAAGCGGACAACACAGAAAAGCCGAATCCGAGAGGAACTTGCGACCGTCCCTTTACGCGCAAGCGCTTAAACTTAAGAGAAGTTTTGTCTCTCTACTTTATTCTAATCACGGCTTCGTCAATTCTATTCGAGATGATTTTTATTGTTGGGCCTTGCTACAACAATCTTGTTGATTGAAGAGTCAAATCAAGCTGAAAATTCGAATTGCATTTCCATTTTTATTGTTTTTTTGTTTGAATATTTTATTATTTGATTCAAATATTACTATACTTTTCTAATTGGATAAAGGAGGAATTAGACTTTCAGCTAAATTTAAATTGTAGAAATATTTTTATTGATGTAATGCAGGCAACGTAAAAATATATTAATTAAGGGAAAAAGAAAATTAAGAATTTGCAATTGTAAAACTAGCAAAGGAATTTTATCCGGAAAGGAACTCTTTAAAATGAATGTAAAAAAAAATTGTTGTCCTTTCATCAAAAAAATATTCTATTGATTGAACGTAATGTTTTAAAATTTGATTTACTTTGTTTAATATTTATTTTATTTTTCGCCATTTGTGAATATAGATATAAATACCGTTTTATAGCAGCCCGAAATTATTTACAATAAAAATTGAGGCCCATATTGAATTTCCCAGCCGGAAATTAAAAAAATATCAATAATATCAATATCTCGAAATATAAATCTGTTTTCCTTTGAATAGGTTGTTCACCGATTCTAGATATCGAATATTTTTGAAAAAAAGTTCTGCCAATCAAATATAACAAGTTTATATTTTCCTAATTAAACGTCACTATTTCAATAGTTAGTAGTTCACAGAAAAAATATGTCAATTAAGTGATTTTTCCTTCATCTTTCTGTTTTCTCTCTCAACAACTTTAATGGCCATTCCGCTGACTTTCTTCTGCGCCTCAAATTTCTTTTTAATTAAGAGTTTTAAGGTCGGTCTATTGATCTTTTTTTAGAATTGCGTTAAAACGAACAAAATGTAAAGTCTTACTATTATTATAATATTAAAGTTCTTTATTTACAATATTTCATGTTACTATCTTCTTTTTGCTGTATTTAAGTAAAAAAACATCTCAAATTTTTCGGAAAATTAGAAACCAGATTTAGACTACTCTTAAAAAACTTTAGATTCATTAAAGTCATGAGATATTACTCTTTGAAGTTTGGTTTACTTCTAGAACATTTAATGTTATACGTGCTGGGAAAATGAAATCACATGGAAGGAATTTGAGAAAAAGAATTTTATTTTTAGAAACTTCAGAAAGATAATTAAACAGGGTCCCATGCCGATATTCAGTAAAAAAATATTCAATTCTAGAAAAACTTTTTATTAATTTGCTACTTTTATTAAAATTTCAAAGATTTCATATTTCACGAAAATTCTAATGAAATGCAATAAAATTTTAAAGATTTCGCATTTCTAAGAAAATTTGAATGAAATGTAAGACACAACCGAAATAAAAAACTAATTTACTTAAAACGAAAATAAAAATGTATGCCTAGTTGGAAAGAATAGAATTTAATTCATGCTAAAATTTCGCTGAAAATTTCTTCAATTTTAATTTTATCAACAAAAATTTTTATCTTTCATTTAGTCAAAAAGTTGCAGTAATTTTAAGCTTAATTGCCTCGTTACTTCTCTATTAAGTTGCCAGGAAAGATTATTTTTCTTCCTTAAAAGAGAACATACGTCATCTTGTGTAACAAAACGATCTTATTTTATATCGTTTAAAATTTTAAAGAATATTAAGAAATATTGATCCAATGTTGATCCAATGTTGATCCAATAATCCCAAAAATAGTTTATTTTCTTAAAAAATATTTTAACCATCTTACCTTCTTAATCGTCGATGGAAACATTGTCGAGAAAACGATCTTATTTTATATGGTTTAAGATTTAAAAAAATATTAAAAAATATTGATCCAATATTCCCAAAAAAATTTTATTTTCTTTAAAAAAATTTTAAAAATTATTTTAACTGCTTTACCTTCTTAATCGTCGAGGAAGATAGCTATATTAACATGGAGATTGAATTTATTCCGTAAATAAGCTCGAAATCGACCGCTTAGTTGTCGCAAATTGCACACTCGAATTAAAATTCGTTGCTACATTTAATTTTTAAGAATTTCACGCAGTATCGTAAACATTAATACAAGACTACAAAAAAACTTGTATTTTCTAATTATAATAATTCACACGCGCACTGATCTACGTTTTTCACTTGGATATTATTTTGACACTAAAAGCGAGAGCTGGTGCTTGGTGGAACAACCAATGAATTCTAACAAAAGCGCGCGATCGTTCGGTTAGCATAAAAAATTTCAATAACGGTAAGAAAAGCGCGCGCGATCGGTCCGTTAGCATAAAACATTTCCATAATTTTTGTTAAAGATTCAATATTTAATATAAGACGTTCATAATCTAAATATCAACAAATTATTATTAGGCAATATTCTTTCGACGTTTTCGAAAACTTTTTCACGCTTATGAACGGTACGGGCTTATGTACTAACGTTTTTTGTATGCCTTAATAAATATTTTACAATTATAAAAAATTATCAAAAAATATTGTACATTATATAAGGTAAATGTCCCAATTTCTACTCATGTCCCAATTTCTACTCAATAATATCTATTTATAAATAATACGAAAAAAAGTTATTAAAATTATTTATATCTTGCCGCAAATATTGAATAAGTTAAAAGTATTGTTAGATTAAAAAGAAAAAAAAGAAAAAATAAAATAAAATGAGTAGAAAACGGGACATTTCGTTCTCTTAAGTGAATAGAAATTGGGACATTCACCTTATCTCTTATTAGATTATCTAATTGCTTTAATAAATCTAATTTTGTATCAGAATTACTTTGAAAGTTTTTTCGTTCAGCTGTAGCCATTTCATTATCTAAAACATTGAATAATACTAATACAATTTAACTCAAGTGAGTTCAAATAGGAAAGGAGGGGATGAGTGAGTGGGAGGGTTTGAAATAAAAAACTATTTAATTTCGCGGGAAGAGACAAAAGGCCTTGCTTCGGCATAAAAACCCTCACGGCTTAGAGGGAAAAGCCGAAGCAAGCGCAAACTTTATTAATAAATTATTAATAAATGAAATAAAATACAAAAGAGAACAAGAACTTTACACTAACTTAATCTAAGCAAATGATCATCTGTCGCATGCACGCGAGAGCTCTTACCAACGCTAGATCGACCGTACCCGCCGATTTCTGGCCGCGAAGTCGCTCGAAGTCTTCGTCGGGAAGCCGGGCCTGGGGAACGCAAAGTCCTTGCACACAGCTCGCCTGGACGTCTCGAGGAGACCAAACGCTGCGGTGCCGGGCGACCATGTAGGGTTGCCGCGTGCTGCAACTCGCCCTGGAACGGGTCGCGTAGAGTCCTCACGCTGACGCCGTTCCCAACAACACCTAATTTTGCCTCGAGGCCAGACACGCACACTCACACACACGCCGCCGCGCCTACGCGATTAGAACCAAGAGAGATTAAGGTCGGTATAATAAGACTCAATTAGCCAGAAGCTGTAGCACGTGCTCACGCTCTGGTGGTCCTGTCAAAAGTGACAGTCGAACTCGCGCGCGCGGAAGTCACGCGGTCGTCGTCTTTACAGTTGCAACTCGCACAAGATTGTCCGGACCGAATGCACCTTGACGATTCTCCCTAATGGCCATTTCGATGGAGGAAATTGGTCATTTATAATCAAAATTAGGCTGCCTACGCAGAAATTCTCCGTCGGGTCTCTCCATTTATCCCGCGGCCATAAATAAAGGTGATATTCGGTCGTCCATCGCGCCCAAAACTGATTTCGAAGTCTCTGCAAGAACTGAAAACGATCTAACCGATTTTTCAGCACCTCAGGCAGATCAGAGTCCTGGAGCAAGGCGGTGGAACTCCCCGTTAGAAAATGAAACGGAGTCAGCACGTTGAGATCATCAATGTCTGAGGTTACGCGCTGAGTGGACGCGAGTTAAGGCAAGCTTCGATTTCGACAAGGACTGTCGACAACTCTTCAAAGGTTAGAGTCTGCTCGCCAACTACTCTTTTCAAATGCTCGATAGATTTAACACCCGCTTCCCATAAGCCTCCGTAATGTGCAGCACTAAGCGGAATAAACACCCAGTCCGAGCCGTTGTTTGCAAAAACCGAAGCAACCTCTCGATAAAAGTCCGACGCTCACCGGAACATCGCTTGTAACTCGTTATCCGCTCCGTGAAAATTCGTGGTGTTGTCGCTGTAAAGCTTTCGACAGACGCCCCTCCTACCTACAAAACGACAATACGCATTAATGAACGACGCTGTGGTTAAATCGCTGACCAGCTCCAAGTAAATCGCCCGCGTCGAGAAACAGAGAAACACAACAATGTAACCTTTATAAGAGCGATGTCCGCGGCCTTTGGACGTACGAACTTGAACAGGGCCATCATAATCTAACCCAGCTACAGCAAACGGCCTGCTCGCATTCACCCGATCAGCCGGAAGATCGCCCATCAACTGCTGTGCTGTTTGAGGTTTAACTCACTGGAGGTCAATCATTTACGAACAGAGGATTTCATTGAGTTCCTCCTGCCTAAAATCCAAACCGGCTGCATCAAAACTCCAGACGTCAAGGTGGGGCCCCCGTGCAGACAGAGGAGGTGCGCTGAACGCACGAATAACAGGCTAAAAGTAGAGTGCTGTGCTAGAATCGGAGGGTGTTTTCGCTCGAAGGAGAGATTTGAATGCGTCAGTCGACCTCCAATACGTAAAATCTCGTCCTTACCTAAAAATGGGTTCAGTTTGCTGAGCCGACCGCGCTTCGGCAATCTCCTTCCTGCTTTTAGCGTTTCGATTTCCTCTGCGAAGCTGCTTGCCTGAGATAAACGAATGACTATAAGACGAGCTTCCGCTAACTCCGCAGAAATAAGAAAAGAAGGAAGCTGATCTTCACCTTGCTTGCATTTACGCAGATTGAGAAGCGGGCGATGGCAAAACGCAACAACACGGATCAAGCGAGGCAAGGAAGAAAAGCGAGTCAACAGTTCGGGTTCAGAGAGTGTCTTCTGCGCATGGAGAACCTGCTGCGTTTCTGCGGGTTTCGGTCACTGCTTCGGAGGTTGAGAGAGCCAAGAGGACCTGTGCCACCAAAGCTCGCTGTATGACAGCTCAGCCGCTTCGGAGCCTCGAGTCGCCAAGTCCGCTGGGTTCCCCTTGGACGGTACGTGCGCCCAAGTAGCTGACGGCAACTCCATTTGGATGTAAGAGACCCTATTCGCAACGAACGTCTTCTAGTGCGAAGAATGCTTTCGCAGCCAGGTAAGTACCACTTGACTGTCGGACCAGGTAAAAACAGTTAATGCTTTGAGGAAATCCAACCTTCTCACGTGACAAATGAGCTTAACGAGAAGTGCAGCACCGCAGAGCTCTAAGTTCGGAATACTAACTGTTTTCACAGGCACTACCTTCGATTTCGCAGCCAAAATTGTAACTCTTAAACTATCTCCCTCATCGATTCGCAAATAAACAACGGCGGAATAAGCTCGAGAGGAAGCGTCGGAAAACCCATGAATCTGGTAGGAGCGATTAGCTGCAACGCCTAACCATCTATCGATTGCTAGCGACGGCAAGGCTGACAACGACTTGCAATACGCGTACTACCGCTCTCGGAGTTCTGCGAGCAGAGTAGAATCCCACTCACATTTCTGTATCCACAGGTTTTGCATTAGAATTTTTGCCGTCACTTTAATGGGAGCAAGCCACCCGAGCGGATCGAATAAACGAGCGATATTCGACAAAATAGAGCGCTTCGTCGAGGCTTCGATCAATTCTGCGAACTTTCAATCCTGCGCGGGACTTCAATGAACACGGAGAGTCTTCACCGATTTGTCTGCGTCGATTTGCTTTGGAAGCCCTTGCTGCGCCTGCGGTGGTAGAAGCTCCGGGTGATTTGCAGCCCATTTGTCGAGAGAAATGCCTGCTCATCTTAAAAGCCTAATAAGCTCGTCTCTTTTCTGCACAGCCGTGGTAAGTTCGTCAGCGCCAGCGAAGATGTCGTCTACATACGTCTCGAATTTAAGACACTCAGCTCCAAGCGGAAATTTAGCTCCTTCATCTTCAACTAGTTGCACAAGCGTGCGAATAGCTAAAAACGGAGCATACGCCCCCTCGTGCGTGACAGTGGATAGGCGATAATCGATAGGAGCCGAATCAGCCGTGGGAGCCCAAAAAATTCTCTGCAAATCCTGGTCTTCACGCTTCACGCAAATCTGCCTGAACATCTTAACGATGTCCGCTGTGAACGCAAATAAATTCCTTCGCCAATTTAACAGGACTAGCGAGAGATCGGTCTGTAACGGAGCACCTGTAAATAAAAAATCATTGAGAGACTGACAGCTTCGAATTCGTCAAGAAGCATCAAAAACGACCCGGAGTTTTCACGAGAAGTCCGACGCTTGCACAGCGGCGTGATGTGGTAAATACCAACTTATTCGTCGCGGCATAATGCAGCACTTGCATTGGAGATTGGGAGGTAGACTGCGCCGCCCGCCACGAATTCTCTACCTACAACGGCCCTGAAATAATCCACCCAAACGCAGTATTCTGAGCTACAAGCCGCGAAGGGGGGAAATGTTTTACGCCTGAGTGAAGCAACTGCCCGTAAACATCGGCACCGAGGATAAAGTCAACCTTGTTCGAGACAAAAAACTCTGGATCGGCCAAAGTGAAATGAGCAAATCGATTAATGTCAAGGTCACTGATGCTGTGTGCTGGAATCTGCGAAGTCAAACAAGAAAGAATGAGTACCTCTGTCTGAAGTTCAAAATTTGACTCGACGCTGGTCCTTAAAATAAGCTGCGTCTTCGAGCGCGTAGTCCCTGATGTATTTCCGTCAAGCACAGAAAACGGTACGCAAGAACGTTCCTTTTGAAGCCCTAGAAGTTGTACAATTGACTCTGAAATGAAAGAAACTTCCGATCCTTGATCTAATAGATAATAGATAAGATGATAGATAAGATGATAGATAATAGATAATAGATAGGATGATAGATAAGATGAACGATAAGATGATATATAAGATAATAGGTAATAGATAAGATAATAGATAATAGATAAGACAATAAATAAGATAATAGATAAGATGACAGATAATATGATAGAAGATTGATGATAGATACGATGATAGATGATAAATTATAGATAAGATAATAGATGATAGATAATAGATAAGATGATAGATAATGTATAATAGATAAGATGATAAATAGTTGATAGATGATAGATAATAGTTGATAGATAAGATGATAGTTGATCGATCATAGATAAGATAATAGATAAGATTAGATAAGATGATAGATGGTAAATGGTAGATAAGATGATTGATGATAGATAACAGATAAGATGATAGATGATAGATAATAGATAACAGATAAGATGATAGATAAGATGATTGATGATAGATGATACACGAAGGATAGATTGCAGCAAAAGAGAGAGGACGTAGTTGAAAACATGACAGCGGATCAAGTAGAATAGAAAAGAAGAAAGATCTAGTTTTAAATATTTCTATCTCTCACGGCAATAGAAGACGATTAACTCAAAAATTGAGAAAAAATTTATCAATGTTTGAGGTTTCTAATTTTGGGGAAATGGATTACTTCTGTCCACATTGTAACGCTGCATTTTGGTCTGTAGAATTTAAAAAAATAGTCATAACGGGAAGATTAAATTACCAGCATTGAGTGACTTTGGTAACAATTATAAGAATTGATTTTTAACGATAGAAAATTTAAAGCTCTTATTCACTATTACAATAATATTTCTTCTTTTGCAACTTTTAGAGCCAAAGAAATTCATCCATTTAAATCTGGAATTTATAATTGAAAATTGAGTCAAGTTTATCATGTAACTTCTAAAACAATACCTTTTGAAAAATAGTACCTTTTGACAAAAATCCTAGAAATGGTCAAATTTACATTTACGATGATTGGGAGGCTACTGAAATAAGTCTAAAGATAATGAACAGTTAAATCACATTTTGAGATAATTTCTAAAGTTTTAATTGAAAATCCATACGTAAAGAAATTTAAAACATTGCATGAGTTAACAGATAAACAGAATCTAATAGATTATAATTTATACTTTACGAGAAGTACCCATCTTGATGCACGCAGATATAATAAACCATTAACAGGTGAATGCGCTGCTTCGATTGTGTCGAAAGATGGCGATATACCTTTAAATTACGATATCTGCATGTATTCTAAAAATCCACCACTTGTATCGTTAATAAACTTTCATTTCATATTGATCCAATGATTTTTCCAATTATGTTTCCTAAAGGAGATAAAGGATGGAATCCAATATTTACACCAAATCAAAATAGTTATAAAAATTTACCTCCTCTACAATATTATTCTTATAGATTAGCTTACCGACCAAATTCAAATTTTAGTCCGATTTTATTTTGTGGTAGATTAACTTAACAGTATAATCTTCAAGCATATGTTATTATTGAGAATAGTAGATTAGATTGAGGTTCAATAAAAAAAAATTATGAATAGAATGCTATAAAGGTGTCATAGACCATGTTTTACAAAGTGCTTCAAATCATAGGAAAAATTTCTTATGATGAAATCCTAGGTACAGGCATCATAATTTCTTAGATTCTATGACTGCTATTAGGAAATTAGGTTCAACTCCTGATTTGTTTATTACAATGACTACTAATCCAAATTGGTCAGAATTGAAAACTATTTTAACAAATTTCCCTTCTGGATATACAACTAACGATATTTCAATATTAACTGTAAGATTATTTTATGCTAAATTCAAATGTTTAATGGCTGATATTTTGAATGGATTATTTGGTAAAATCATTGCTTATGTCTACGTAATTGAATTTCAAAAAAGGGGTCTTCCACATGCTCATATGTTATTTGTTTTAGATCCTAAAGATAAATTAAATAATGCTGATAAAATAGATCAATATATTAAAGCTGAAATTCCTGAAAATGACTCTGAACTGAAAGATTTAGTTCTTAAGCATATGTTACATGGTCCACATACTGATAAATTATTATGTTATAATCCAGAAACAAAAACATGCACAAAAAAATTTCCAAAACCTTTCTCTGAAGAAACTCATTATCAACATAATGGTTTTCCTGAATATCGGAGACGCGATAATTCTAATCAACAAAATTATTACAATAAATCAATTGGTGGTAAACGTATAAATGTTGATAACTCTATGGTTGTTCCGTACAATCCTAAATTATTAAAAAAATATAATTGTCACATTGTAACGGTCGGCTAGTTCAGCCGCTGCATAAATTTAATATAAGCCGAAATCAAAAGATTAAAAGAAAATGAACGAGAGATGGAGACTCTCAACAACGTAGTGTCGGTTCTTCCTCGCGTGCTCGCTGGTTCCCCTCTGCTGCGCTGCTGCCGCTACGAGGCTGAAAAGCGGGACTCGTGGGAAAGTAGTTAAATAAACAACACGTAACTAAAATTAGGACGTGGTTTGTTAACCAAAAGAACAAAAAAAGTAATTGAACAGAAAGAATCGTTGTGATCAAGCGACTTGCGAAGCAGCAGGCGCGTGGCGGCCAGACGAGCGGCACGGCGCGAAGGAGATCGAGAGAGAGAAAGCAAATCGAAATTTGCCCAGAGCGGGCAGTTACAGTTTCGAAGCGGTATGCTGTAAAAGAAAACCTCCGTCGGAAAATCTGCTCTTTCTCGCGGCAGCTCGGAAGCAATCGGGCAGCACAGGACGGGGTGCGCTGGCACAGTCGCAACCAGGAAGTCTTACGCACGAACAAGGGTCGCAATCGGGTAGCACCAAAATCAAGTAGTTAGCTCCGGTCAAAGGCGCGAGGCAATCTGCTTAATTGCGACACCGCGCTCTCGCAACACCATTTTCTCTCTCTAACCCCCCCTCTCTCTCTCTTACCTCAGCGCCCTCCGCGTCGTCTGCTCTCCTCGGCACCTGTAGGATTTAATAGATATTAGAATTTGTAACATATAATGGCTGGGTGAGAGAGAGGGATGTAACGTTCGTTACACTCCCTTCCCCCAGAC
>UCOL01004893.1:0-13165 GCA_900474335.1 Ormyrus nitidulus
TTTTTGAATTTGTAAATTGTAAAAATACAAGTTTTGGAGAGTCTCATTAGATAACTTCAGTAGAAGTTTTAAAAAACGATAAGTATTTTAAAACTTCTTCAAAACTTAAGTTTTTTTACGCGGGCCGCTTTTTTGTCACTGGTAGAAACGAATTGTTAGCATGCTCTTGTAAACTGGAATGATCGGTCTAACCTGAAGACTAAGGTCTTCGTCTCTGTACGATTACAGTGATTACTACATGGACTTCATGGGCTGCGATGCTGCCTCCGTGATGGTCAACCCGAATGCCGTCGTTCCTGATGTGACCGGCCGCAGTCCAACGCGGTCAAACAGCCTCGTCAGCAGCACGACGAACAGTCCACCAGCCAGTACCGAGCGGCACTTTCCGTTTGGCTCCGCGAGCCATCAGCAGCAGCAAGCGCAGCAGAAAAGCGGGCTGGACTCTGAAGAACTGCCGGAGCTACCACCCGAATTCAATGATCTCGGCGACCTTGGCGTACTGAACGGACTCGGAGACCTCAACGGCATTGACCTCGGCAACTTTGACAATGTCGGAGGAATCGAGGGAAGCATCGACTTTGTGGTGGAGCCTGAACCAACTCAGCCAAAACCAGAAACGCCCAAGGTCCAGAACAAGGAGATTCTCACGGATTGCAGCTCGGACTCTTCGCTCAGCAGCAGTGTGCCTAGCCCCTCTAGCATTGGCAGCATCAAGCTTCGTTTTCCGGCCAACAAACCCAAGGCGACGGTCCTCGTTCCAGCCAGTACTCTCAAGAGCATGTCGCCGCAGTTGCTCAAAATTCAACAGCAACAGCAGCAGACGCTTAAAGTCAATGGCATCGCGGGACTCAAGGTCCAGAATTTCAAAATCATTCAAAGCCCGAATAATCAAGTGCAGCAGCTGTGTCGTCAGATTTACAACAACAATGTTCAATTAGCCAACCAGCAGCAAGCGGCAGAGCAGCAAGCGGCAGAGCAGCAAGCGGCAGTGCATCAAGCGGTAGTGCAGCAGGCGGCGGTGCAGCAACAACAACAATTAAAACAACAGAAACTAAAGAAGCAGCGACCAAGACCTCAAATTAAAAAAGTCAATCGAGCACCGACTCCTCCCAATACTGAAAAAGATAAAGATAGACCAGCATTCATCGAAATGGTGGACAAAAACGGACAAGTGATCATCATGAAAAACTACCCCAAGCCTGGATACTCATACTCCTGCCTCATAGCCATGGCACTGAAAAACAGCGTAACAGGATCACTGCCAGTATCGGAAATTTATACCTTTATGTGGTGAGTATTTTGCTAATTATTTTCTCTTGCTAAGAAGCACGCAAATGCTCCGAGAAGGATTGCAAGCGCAAACTTTGAAGGAAAAAAGGACTCTGAGCAAAAGGGAGGAGAGCAGAGCAAGGGAGAGATTTCCAAGTTGGAAATTGAAGCATGTAAGGCTCGATGCTGCTTGTGCGTGAGTCGTGTGCGTGGCCAGGGGGAAGAAAGAGATAGAGCGAGACCGGGACTCGCGCCGCTCGAGCGAGCGAGAGCGAAAGAGCCGGGCAGAGAGGGGGCAAAAGTATTGTCCCTCTTCCTTTATTCTGCCCCCTTCCCAGCCGTCTCTTTCTCTCCCTCTCTCTCTCGCGCTGCGGCGCTCGCCGGGCTGCAGGGGGAGAACTGCTATTTTGTATGAGGCCCTTGGAGCACCAGGTGCATGCCAAGTACAGTCCGTCGAGAAAGCCAAACCCCCTGTCTTTGTTCCCCGTCGCGGCAGTCCTGCCGCGCGTACAGTCCACCTCAGCAAAATCGACGCAATGCTCGCTCTCTCTTCGAATACGCCGCCTCCTTCTCTTTCTCCGTATCCTTGCTTCTCTCGTCTCCTCATTAGATTGCCATTTCGTGCTCTGCTTTGCTCCCGTAGACTCGTGATATTTCATTTTCTTTTCCTAAGCATCGACTTAGACAACACTCCTTTGCTCTGTCCTTCATTTCTCTCATTGATGGATTCTTTTATTTTAGAGTTCGAAAAGTATCGTCTTACTTTTTTTTCTTTCAGCAACCATTTCCCGTACTTTAAAACAGCACCAAGCGGTTGGAAAAACTCGGTGAGGCATAATCTGTCGTTAAACAAATGCTTCCAAAAGATGGAGAAGCCGCCCGGCACTGGTACTCAACGAAAAGGTTGCCTGTGGGGAATTCATCCTGCGAAGGCTGAAAAAATGGACGAAGAACTGAATAAGTGGACCCGCAAAGACCCAGAATCCATTAGGAATGCTATGGTCGATCCCGAAAATTTAGAAGTTCTCGAGCGCGGAGTCTTCTTCTTTAAAGATGTCGAAATGGAAGAAGATTCTGGAAGTAGCACAGTTGGGTCGGAAAATGAAGTTGGTTCCCGTGAAGCAGAATATGCCACTGCCAATTCTCTTCTGTCGGACAGCTTCGACGAGAGCAGCCGAGAGAACAGCGAAGGTGAGAATCAGGTCGTGAAACGACCTTATCAAGTGGAAATAAATTACCAAGTGCAAACCAGTAAAAGACGGAAGAGGTCTGAGTCAGATAATGAAACACAAGTTAATTCTCTTCAATGTACAGCTCGCAGAAAAGTGACCATGTATCTGACCACAGAATGAGAGGTTGCCGATTTTAACTTCGAACTCGAATCAGAACATCGCTCGCATTAGTCTTCGGAGTTTAATAAATTAAACTTTGAGCGGTTTTTGGCAAAGAGCGCGGATTCGAATTCCCATCAGTCTGAATTTTTCAGGAGCTTTTTTACGTGCTTTTTTAAAAAGTATCTGGAGTTGTCGGTGATCAAAATCCAACCTAGAGCCCAGTGGGTTGCGCTTGAGGCTGTCGATGTGCCTGATCTGCGTCTTGTACTGTGGACTATGATTACGGCGTCGAGCGCAGGAGTAGTCTATAGTCACCCGTTGCGGGCTTGCACGAGAATCTCGCCTTCTTAAAAACCAAAAATTCTTAGAAAGTCCGACTGGGCACAAAATTACTTGGTCATGGCTTAAATTGTCAAACGAAAGGCCAAAATAAACTTCAAAAAAAAGTTCCTGAACAAATGGAAACCTTGCATGAATTTGTGCAAGGTTTCGAACAAAGAAGCATTTGGAGTCATGGATCAAGAATACGTCCCCGTAATTGCTTTCAAGAGAACTAAAGGATTTTTAACCCCCAACTTCTGACCGCAGATCACGCACAGCTTCGCCTCTTCCACCTTATCATCTTTTTCATCTTACGTTTTCTATATATATCTACTTTTGTAAATGGAAAGCATTGCGTAAAAAAGTTGACGGACTAGACAGTAAAATAATTTAATGTGGCAACAGAGTCAATGAGAGAAAACTTTGACGTGACAACAAATTAAACGAGACTGCTACGAACGTAAAATATACTCCCGAAAACGTTTAACTGAGTGTATTTTGCGATTGTCGAATACACTCTCGAGACTTTGTATCATGGGCAAAACATTCCTGTTTTTACAATAAATCTATATAATTATTGTATAGATATAAATTGCGTTACGTTAATTTTTGCATAAATTGAACGCTTTGGGAATTTGTATAATTTGTGAAAAATGTCTTTCGATTCCCACTGCTCGTGTAAATATAAAGCTAATTATTTATACTTATGATCTCGACATATTGTAGCACTACACGCAGCGAGATAAATTATGTGATGACATAAGAATATACAAAATATTTTTTAATTGGTAAAGCTTTATTATGTTTTTTTAAACAAAATTTGGCAGATGACAATTGAAAATACGACTTTATATAACGCGAAACATAAATTTAACATTGTATAGAAATATTTAATATTGTAAACTATATATTCTAAAGATGCGTATAATATAGAGGGCTCAAGTTAGTGTACATACTTTGATAAAGTATGTACATTAACTTGAGCGAAACTGTAAGTGTATGAGGACGAAACTTTACGGAAATATTTTGCAAGTTTCCGGTCTTTGTTCTCCTTTGTATATTTCCATGTATACAAATGTAATTTATACATTTGTATAAGTACAACTTACTTTATCGTCTGTATCTCTACTTATGTAAGTACAAATACAGACGATAAGGATCGTTTGGTACCTAGCTCACACTCTATTGAAAAATAAAGTTCCAAGTAACTATTAGAGCATGAGATAGATACGTACTAACGACTGAATGGTCACTTAGTAATCCTAGATCAATAAGTAGGTATTTGGTCAGACATTGACCAGACTGATTTTTATAAATTATTTGACTAAATAATAATTGTAAATCGTTTACGTGAAAAAGCATGAAATTGCTTAGCAAGACAAATAGGTATAGTACAAAAAAAATAGTTGTACAATTTTGTAGTATAAAACGATAAAACACCATTATTTATTTAATTTTAATATTACTATGATGTCAAAGTTCTTTTTTACAGAAATTAAACTTGTTCGTAATGATTTTATGAATAGGTATCTTCATTTATCTTAAAAACTGTTTTGAAAACTAAGTACATCAATAATAAGAATATTTAATGCTGTGAAACACATAATTAATTAATTGATAATAAATAGTTTCGAATTGATTTTTATAAAGAATGGTTTACATTTCTTTATCCAAACTAATACAGCCTCAAAAAATTGTACACTAAAAATTTTGCTAAATAAATTATTTAAAAAAAATACTTGAAAGTATTTTTTAAGAAACCAGGCTGTATACTGTATATTATAACTGTAAATAGAAAACTCTAATCGATTTGTAGACATATTGAATTTAGTTCAATGTTTATGCCGATTGTGAATGAATTCTCACTATGTGAAAAACGAAAGTCATTATTTTTTTAACTTTATCTTACATTTTAACAGTAAATCGAGAAAAAAGTACCTTTATCTCGAATTTGTACTTCGTATATCTTTGTAATCTAAAATTTACAAATTTCTACTTTCAAAATCATTATTTCTGATTTATACAAATGCTAAAAAATAAGAGTTTCTGTATCTTACATTTAAAGTGGTTCAATACGAATAAAAGGGTCCAAAAGTGCAAAGTTCTTTGATCTTAATGATTTTACTATAAATATTTTATTCCGGTTTTATTTACATTCTTCTGACAAGACATTTTGCAAGACCATAATTCTTTCTGGAGATTTTTATATTTTTCAAATTGGAAATATTCATAACGTTTCTTTAAATCAACTTAACATAAACACTGCCACTTACAGCCAAAGTAAAAACAATAATATTGTGTCTGCGTACATAACTTGTCCAAAGATACACATAGTAATTGAAAAAATTGATGTATTTCCACACTTATAAATTTATTACAAATGATGGTCTCAAGAAAATCAAAATTAATATTTGTGTAAAACGGAAGATACTTGTGATTTTTTTCTACATTAAATATTTTGTTGTATATAGACATGATACATTATTACTTAAAATTATGTATAAATAATTACCGATAATTATATTCGCCCCAATGTGTAAACAATGCAAAGCGATTTTATAGTTATAAGGAATAATAAGTATATTTAATAAGATTATACATAAAAATTAGAGTAGATTTTGTACCTGTTTACAACGTTTTCAATATGTAATTTGAAAAAGTAGCAAGCGATCATAATAAGAAAAATGTAAAAGTGCAATGAACATTTTAATAATAAAAGCAGTAAAGAGCATATTTTCTAATAATTTTCCTTCTTCCTATAAAATCCTTAAGTTTTCATTACAAAGTTACAACCGTATAAAAACCGCTGTCAGTTTATTGGAAATTAACTTCTTCAAATTTGTGTATTATTATCAAAGTCTTTAAAGTTGATAAACATGAATTAGAAATCAATTTTTTCAAACAAAATTTAAATTTGAGTTTTCATTAAAGAATACAATGTACAGCTTAAAGAAAAAACGGTTATTATTTTTTAAACTAAATTATTTATTTATTTTTTATTTATGTACCTTTTTAAGTATTCTTTTATTTTAACCTTTACCAGATTTCCGAATCTGGTATAGCAATACTGGCAAGGGATTCAGTACGGCAAGCATTAAAAAGTAGTATTACTGCTGCTTAAATTGTTGGATACTTAAATCAACATGCTCATAATAAAATGATAGATACTGGACCTCCAACACTTCCACCAACGATTATGGATTAAATTAAATTATGGAAAAACGAAAGAAATCGATTCATTTTTAGTGAAAGAGTATTATATAGTCGGTTTCGTTTAAACTGATTTTGATCAAGTATCTAAGACCATGCAGTATCTTTAGGTGTTTTGATTTGGCAAAGTGAAAGGTATTAAAATTTAATTTATTATAAGTAGTATTAAATTGATTAAGGTGATTAAATGATTTTTCATTGGCCGCCGCCACCGCAGCAACATTAGCATCATCAGAGCACCTCGGTGATCGAGTTGGCGCACGATCGTGCGACGGCGACTCGCGCGACGGCCACGACGATGAGCACGAGCTGCTCTCGCCGGGCAAGCTGTCGCAGAGCTCGAGCATCAGCATCTTGGGGGGCAGCATTAATCGACGCGACGGACTTCGGGGCCATGCAGCCGGAGCCGATAGACGCTCACTTAGGTGGCGAAGCGCGTGTCGCCACCGGGCTCCCAGTAAAAAAATTAAATAAAGTTCAATTTTTAAGTACTTAAAGAATTTTAATTTACATATGTTTAACGTTTAATATTTTGGGTATTAGGACATTTTCGTCCGTCGTGTGAATGCAATCAAAATAATGAAGCAAGAAAAAGGATTTTACAAGAATTTAGAAAAACTACAAAATAATGTAGAAACGAGCCAAGAAGCGCTCCCACGACTTAGAACATTGTTAAGAATTAATTATTCTTTTAATACGAAAAAATTAATAGGAATTTTTTATTAATTTAAAAGTGACTTTTTAAAAGTTATGTACATATGATACATTCTGCAAAGAAATTAAATACTAATTTCATAGCTCAATCTAAACAAAAATGCAAAATATAAGATTAAATCTATGTAGCATTTTCACTATTGCTTAGAACAATAGCAAATATTTATAAAGAATATTCCAGCCAAATATTAAAACGAATTTTATTTTATTAATTTTTTAATAAGTTTACTATTTAATTTTTTGAAGTTTTAATATTATAATTTAAAAAGTTTGATACATATATACATTAAAGTACTATCAATTTATGTACAATAATTATTTTGAGAATGTAAAAAACTGAAATATTAAAATAAAAACTTTCCTCGAATTTTTTGTGTTTTTTTTCGATAAGTAAACCTATATTCTTAAATAAATTCCTCGACCTTCTGGTGTTCATAATGTTCTGTCAGTTTACACTTCGACAATAAGCGAATTTATACTAATTTTTAAAAAATGGTCAGTACGAATATGAAAATAAGAATATGTGATGTTAAAGGATTGGATTTTAATAAATATTTGAATATTTAAATTGTTCATAGCGTTGAGAATTAAGGTGTTAATAGCTAGCACACCGAAACATCGGCGATAATAAATAGATAATAAGGGCGATTATAAATTTCTATTTCTGAAAATGCTCTCTACAAGATAAGATTTTACAAAAATGTATGTAACATGCTTGAAATTGTTGTGTTTTGAATTTTCAAAAATTCTTTAATCAAATTATTATAATTTTATAAAATAAAGTCTTTGAAATAACGTTTTTTTAACCTCGTAACTTTCGCTGTCAAAAAATCTTTATTGTTAAGGCATTAATAAATTTATATTAGTAGAATGCAAATGTAAGGTGCCATATTCTTAATTTTTAAAATTTTAAGAGTTCAGTTAATTTATGTTAAAACTTTCAAATTTTTAGAGCCCTATAAAATTGTCTTTCTGTTGTTTTATGTAAAAGTTACAGATTTTTTTAAAAATGTTGAAAAACTTGCATTAAAAATTCGCAAAATTGGTATGAGTAATGACGCGAGTGCAGCCCTTATAATTAATCATACTTTCTTTTAATTGTTCATTAAAATTATAACATTAGGTAGTTTAACAAACATTGGAGCTTACTTATTTTACCCATAAACTTCGAATGTTTAATTATTAACTCTTAATTATAATAAAAAAAATTAGAAATAAAAAAGAATTTAAATAAACGGGTTATTTTAATAAAAAATGTTAAAAATTTATTCTAGTCGCTGTTCTATAATAAAGTTACATATTAAACTGTATATAACACACGTCACACGAGTTGTGTGACACGAAGCACACGCTGGATGGGTTTATATTGTAAATTCCAATCGATTCTGCTTCTTACTAAATGCACAAGTAAAAAATTACCTACATGGTGTATGATGCCAAAAAGATATAAAGCAAATGTACTTCAAACTAAAAAAATTAAATTGAGCAAAAAATTGACTGACAGTATTAATTTCACAGCGGCAAAAAGCAATTATTCTAACCTACAAACCGTCAACGAAATGCAAAAGTTAGGTTCTCAAGAAGAAACGAAGATGACGATTAATTCAGGAAATGATAAAAAAGTACGCGAAATTAAAATTGAATACCTCGATACTCCTGTAAAGTCTGAAAGTGATAAAAAGGATTATAGGTAATGTTAAAACGATAATGCCCAAACATACATTTTCCATAAGTAAAGCAATTACAATAAACATTCATTTTTTTATTAACACAGAGTTATACAATTAGAAAATGGTTTGAGAGCATTATTAATTTCTGATGTGAAATCTCTGAAAGATGGAGAAAATTTAGAAGATATTATTGAAAAAGGTAAATAATTGATTTAAAAAAAAAAATTTCATTAATGCAATCAAAACGTTACCATTTGTTACATTAAATTTCGTTTAATAGATACCTTAACTTCTAACAGTGATCAAGGTGAAAGTAGTGAACAGGAGTCGGGCAGCGAAGAATCAGATGGTGCAAGCTCTGAAGAAGATAATGTTGAAGATTTTGAAGGATTTAGTCCTAAACAAATTGAAAAAGAAGAAAAAATGGTAATAAATTTGTTATTAAAATTTTTAGATAGCAGCTAATAAAACTCAATTACTTTATAAATAAAAATTAACTTGAATTTTATAAGTATAACATATGAATTTATTATTTATTGATTAAATGTAATTCTTATAATTTAGTGAAAAAAATTTTTAACTTTGATATCTAACAATGTATATAATTTGTTTTACATCGTAGGCAGCCTGTGCCTTGTGCATAGGTGTTGGAAGTTTTAGTGATCCAATTGAAATCCAAGGTATGGCTCACTTTCTTGAGCATATGGTATTTATGGGATCTGAAAGATTTCCACAGGTAATATTAATAACATATAAATAAAAATATATTGGTATTATTAAAGATAAAATCTAAATTAACAAAAACTTAATTTTAGGAAAATGATTTTGATACCTTTATTAAAAAAAGAGGAGGTTCTGATAATGCCTCTACAGAGTGTGAGCAAACTACATTTTATTTTGAAATTCAGGAAAAACATCTTTTTCCAGCAATGGAACGTTTTGCACAATTTTTTATTAGTCCTCTTATGAAGAGAGATGCAATTACTCGAGAACGGGAAGCTGTGGAAAGTGGTAGGTATTTATAAATAAAATCATGCAAATGTTTTTCACAAGATATTTCACTTCATGTACTTTTGTAGAATTTAAGATGGCTTTACCTTCAGACTCTAATAGAAAAGAACAATTATTCTGCAGTTTTGCAAGGCACAATCATCCTGCCAGAAAATTTCCTTGGGGAAATTTAGTTACGTTACGTGATAATATCGATGAAGATAAATTATATTCGGAATTACATAAATTTAGAGAAAGACATTACAGTGCACATAGAATGACATTAGCAGTTCAAGTTAGTTTTTTAACATAATAATAAAATAAAATAATAAAAAATTTGTTACATAACTACGTATTGAATTGCTTTAAATTTTTACAGGCTAGATTAACTCTAGATACCTTAGAAAAATATGTTAAAGAATGCTTTTCAGATGTACCAGTAAATAACTTACCAGCTGAGGATTTTAGTGAATTTAAAGGAATCAGTTCATTTGATAATCCAAATTTTAGAAAATTATATAAAATTAAACCCATCAAAGATTCTTGTCAGGTAAATCACATCTTGGTCTTTATCATTAGCTACAAGTTAATTAAACTACTCCTGCAACATTTTGATTTATAAGCTACACTATGATATTTGTATTACAGATTGAATTAACATGGGTTATGCCACCTTTGCATCATTTATATAAAAGTAAACCTCATCAATATGTTTCGTGGATTATTGGACATGAAGGAAAAGGTTCATTAATTAGTTATCTTAGGAAAAAAATGTGGTGTCTTGATATTTATAGTGGAAATGGTGAAGGAGGTTTTGAACACAGTTCAATGTATGCACTATTTAGTTTATCTTTAGTACTCACTGATGAAGGCCATAAACATCTTAAAGAAGTATTGGAAGCTGTATTTTCTTATTTAAACCTATTACGTCGAGAAGGTCCACAAAAGAGAATATTTAATGAAATTCAACAAATTGAAAAAATAAATTTCAGGTTACTATGTTTTATTTGAATATTACATTTTTTACATTAATGTAAAATTATTTATTTTATCTTCTCTAGATTCACAGATGAAACTGATCCGGCAGATTATGTAGAATCTTTATGTGAAAATATGCATTTTTATCCTCCTTTAGATTATATTACTGGCAGTGACTTATATTTTGAATATGATCCAGAATCTATTAAAAGTTGCATTGAAGCTTTAAGACCAGACAATGTAAATATTATACTTTTTGATAAAAAATTTAACGAAGAAGAGTTTGATCAAGTAGAGCCATGGTTTCAAACAAAATTTACAAGTAGTGAAATATCTAGTGAATGGGTGGAAAAATGGAAAGATATTGAACCTCTACCCGAGTTTCATCTTCCTCAACCAAATATATTCATTACAAATGATTTTAGTTTAATTGATTTATCATCTGATGTACCAAATTATCCGACGAAAATTCATTCTGATGATAAAACTGAAATTTGGTATAGGGTAGATCCAAAATTCCGTCTTCCTGAATGTTATATTTTTATGTATTTAGTAACTCCATTTGCCACTGAATCGCCTCAATCGTAAGTTTACATCAAATAGAGAAGTTAATTAAAAAAAGTTAATAAATATTAAATTAATTTTTTTTTATTAAATTAGATCTGCTATGCTAAGCTTATTTGTAGTTATATTAAAACAGTTACTAGTAGAAGAATTATATGATGCAGCAGCAGCTGAACTAAGTTATAGTATTGAATCAAGTGATAAAGGTATTGTTATTAAAGTATACGGATTCAATCAAAAATTACCCGTAAGTTGTGCTTGATATTTTTTAATTAATAAAATTAATACACTTAATATTTATACTTTCTTTATTGTAATTTTAGCTATTGTTGAATACAGTCTTACAATACGTAGCAGATACTCATAAACTTGTTACTGAAGAACTATTCAGTGTCATGAAAAGAGAAGAACTAAAAAATTATTACAATACTTTCCTTAAACCTGCTAAACTTACTAAGTAAGATACATGTTTTATTTTGAATATTTTAAAAATCAATATAAATATAAAATAATATAAAATAAATTATATTTTTAGAGAAGTCCGAATATCGATTTTAACTTCAGGAATATTTTCATCTATTGAAAAACATACTGCTATTTCAGATGTGAAATTTGAGCAATTTGTAAATTTTGCTAAGCATTTTACTGATCAGATATATATTCATTGCCTTGTGCAAGGCAATATGAGTCAAAATAATGCTTTAAAATGCATTTTCGATTCCATTGCACCTTTACACTGTAGTCCTTTACTGCCAAATACTTATCCACATATAAAAGTTTATAAAATTCCACTTGGTGAAAAATGTTGCAGAGTAAAGAATTTTAATCCAATGGATGTCAATTCTGTTGTAACCAATTATTATCAGTCAGGTCTTAATTCAATTAAATTAGATTGCATTATTGAACTCTTGATGGTTAGTGTTATTTACCAAATACATATTTCTTTTAACCTTACGATTTTCTAATAATTTTAATTTATTTTATTTTAGCTAATTATGGAGGAGCCTCTGTTTAATCAACTTAGAACTCAAGAACAATTGGGGTACAACGTCTTCTGCCTTATGAGAGATACTTTTGGAATTCTTGGTTATTCAGTTACTATTTGTACACAAGCCAATAGATTTACAACTGAACAAATTGATGAAAGAATAGAAAACTTTATCAAAAATATGATTGTTCTATTGAAAGAGATGACTAACGATGAATTCAATTTTATAAAAGAATCTCTTATCAAATTGAAGCAGTGCACTGACATTCACCTCAAAGAAGAAGTGGTTAGAAACTGGTCTGAAATCATAAAAGATCAATACGTTTTTGATAGAAATATTCGACAAATTTCTGTTATAAAATCTATAACAATTAATGAACTTAGACAATGGCTGAATAACCATTCTATTGGTGGAGAGAATTTCAGAAAATTAACTGTACAGACAGTAGGAATTAATAATCCTGATACAGTTGAACTCAAAAAAGGTAGCTTAAAATAAATAAAAATAACAATAATGCATTTTAAAAATATCTATTTTTATTTCAGAAGGAGAATCTGATGAAGATTTAGGAACAATGAAATTTGGCCTAACCTTTTTAACAGATGAAAATAATGAAAAAAAGAAACCATTAGATTATTATATCAATGATATTGAAACCTACAAAAGTAAATTATCTGTTTATCCAACTAATCAAAAGAAATTGTGATAAAAATAAATCAAAATGTTTATAAAATTACAATTACATTTTTTAAATTGAAAATATTTATAAATAATTTTGTAAATATCCATATATATGTAATAAAGTAAAGTCTTTATTGTTATTATATTATAATTATATTATACTGTATTACATTTATACAGATGTTTAACTTTACCTAATTGTACCTTTTTTTTTTGCTCCCGGAAGTAAAAAGACTTTAAATTACTTGAAATTTTGAGAAAACGTAGATCTTTTGTCTTTAACTAAACTTGCAAAATTAAAAAGAATTTTTGAAGCTCATCTACTAGTTTTTGTTTTATAACGATTTTAAATTATGTACGGTATCGCGATTATATATATAACATAGTACTGTCATATTTTTATTATTATTATTATTTTATTATGACTGAATGAGCAATATAGTTT
>UCOL01004894.1:0-13166 GCA_900474335.1 Ormyrus nitidulus
CCTGGACATCATCATCGCGGACCAAGACCCGTCGGACAGCATCCTTAAGGTAAATCGACACCTAGACCCCGAAAACTACGGAGCCCATCACCTGGGCATCATCATCGGCGACCTGGTACTTGGAGATAATCACCTTAAGGTGAATCGATACCTAAACCCCGAAAACTACGAAGTGCACCACCTGAACATCATTATCGGCAACCTGATCATGGTTTCCACATAAACTATCGGTAGGACAAAAGCAGCAATCTGAACTGAATTTTAATTTTATTAAAATTGTATGAAATAAATTTATTGAATAATTATCACAGTATTTATATTTTTTATATAATTATATAAAATATTATTATGATTAATCATTTTTTTAGTTAATATTTAAATTAAATTAAAACTAGGAAATATAAAGAATGTATATAATAATTATTCAATAAACTTATAAATCTGGGTCTACCGATATTATCGGTAGAATTCATGTTTCTTGTATGGAAATTTGTATGTAATTCTAGCTAGAATTTCTTGCGAAATCTAGGTAGAACATGAAAATCTACTTAAATTCTAGCGATATTATCGGAAACTTGCTACCAGGGTAGTCGTACAGAATTTCAAAATTTATATACGAAACAGCACTGATGGGGAAATATTTGGAGATTGAATGTTATCGGATACTATGCGACGTACAGTATGCATGGAATAACAAAAATTTTTGATATTTTGAACTGTTTCGTATTGTGTTTGCTTTGTTTTATTAGTAAAGGAAAATAGGATTGATGGGTTCAGAATAAATATACAAATACTATACGCCGGACGATGTTTATTTGGTTGGGATATAGAAAATAATAAAATTTGATTAAAGTTGACAGGCTTGGATTGTTTTCGCTGCTGTTTTAATTAAATTAATTGATCAATGCTGTGCTGCGGGTTATATTTATTAATTAATAAGCAAGACTTCAAAAAATTCAATTAAACCCTAGTAGAAATCGGAACTATTTTTAGGAAGCAACACCAATAATAAATAACATTTTATTTGATTTTCTGTCATTTTGCTGTTTCAATATTCTAATGCAACTGAAATTTTTTGCAGTATGATTGTTTAATATTTTACGAGTTTATAATGATGTTAATATTTATATGATAAATCAATTCTAGCTTGCAGACTTGCCACAATATTGGACTGAATAATAAAAAAAAGAGAATACAGGTACCTTGAAAAAAAGGAATATCTATCATATCTTCTCATTTTACTGAAGTATTTGAAACTGGTTTTAATACCGAAGATTATGTAAAGCATATTTTATATTATTATAGCATGAATAACTGGTCAATAAATCGCAAATTTCATTTGCTTAATTTACGATTATTACTCCGTTTTCGCCACTTTCTTTTTTTATATCTTGACATGAAATACAGTTCCAAAGAAAAGGATGACTGTAGTAAAAGCTTTACGATAAAAGAACGTGAATTATTAATTATGTTTTAATTTACATTCGTATAAAAATAACAATGTCCTTCATTATTTATTTATTCAGAACCAGAAATGATCTACAATATTGTAAACCTCTACAGTAGTAGATAAAAATAAAACTACCTATTACATAGATATTAATAATAAGAAAACTTACAACAAAGATGCTTACAGACTAATGTATAAAAAACTTACTCCCTAAATTAACTTTTTGTGCAGGGAACTTTATTGGCTTTCCTCCAATCCCGATGCATTTCAATTTCAGCTTTCGATTTACATTATTCGCTTTTAATTCAATCAAAACAACGGCGCTCCATTCCCACGACGAAATACGCCTCAAATTAATCAAAATCTCTATATACAAGGACCCTTAAAAAACTTTAAACTCCCCGCTCGCGAAACCTCCCGCAAATTTTTTCCTATATCCCCGCGAATTCATCGCCGTCGTTATGTGCACCGTCCATATTCCAGCGACCCCCGAACCACATCCCTCAAAAGCCGGCGTGTCCGCGCTTGCAGTCCAAGCCGAGTTCTTGAACCCGCGGCGGCGGCGCAATTCGCATGCATGCACGTCGCCTCGGCAATATACCCCGGCGATGAAATTTTCGGCCCTCCGAGGGGATGACGGACACGATGGTCGCGAGCGGAGGGCCGAGTCGGGACGCTGCGAGGGCGGCTTTATTGCCGCGCTTGTTTATTGGACGAGGAAGCCGGCTTGATTGCGTGGGAGGAACGGTGTTTTTGTTTTTTTTTAGAGGAGAGTATTGCGGAAAGTATATATAATTTCGAGCTTTCGTTAAAAGTTCCCTTTGGCGTTCCGAGGGGGAATAGTTAACATTTCGATTACATTAGAAGGAAAACAAATTTTGTAACCGCCATTTATCAGTCCAATTACGAAACTCGATTCGCGCCTCGGATAAATCGGAATGAAATTAATTTTCAAGATAAATAATTTCGAGCGAGTGCATATCGCGGCGACGTCACACACAGCGGCAAAACGTCGACTCGGGAGGTTTATAAATATCCGAGAGCTGGCTGGCAGGCCGAGTTAGAGAACTCTCGTGAACTATTCATCGGGTTTCGCAGATTTATGTAAGAGGTCATAGACTATTTAGATTAGGTTATTGACTTTGATATGCTCCGATCGTTTTCCTAACAAACGGAGACACTGACTTGTGCGCTTATTTATACGTTTACCGGAAAAATATCGAACTTGGAAACAGATTTTTGTAAATGTTCCCGGATTAATTATCATTCGTGAATTGCTCGCTTTCGTACGTTATCTTTTTTTCTTCAAAATGCACATCGCATTGAAAATGAACGAATTACGATTACAATTTCTCAAGGCAACCCTAAATTTTACCATTTCCATCCATATTCGTCAATTTTTCCCTGCACCAAAAACCGTCCAATCCCCCAAGATCGTTGAACCGCCGATCCATCCCGAAAAATCCTCTCTCGTAAAATTACGCACGCCGCGCGTAATTAACCAGAAGCCTTGAAAGCTCTCTCGCCGAATCGGTCGCTCTCGAAAATAAACCCGCGCGCGTGCAGCGTCTCAACAGCTGTCTCTCTCTCTCTCTCTCTCTCTCTCTTTCTGTGCCGCTGAAAAACGGCAACGCTCTCGATGTGCACACGTACACATACATACATATATAAGAAACGTCGCGGGCTGACCTTGTCGAGGCGTTGCACCGCGCGTTGGCTCGGTCGCTGTACGAGTGACTCTCTAACCCGCCGCGCTCTCCGTGTGGGCGTCGTCGCTCTCCATTCATTGTATAACAATGCCAGCTGCGCGCTGCTCTCTTATCGCCCCGCGAATTCCAAAGGCCAAAGACGTCGTCGCGCGGCATCGCGGCCTCGCTCTAAAAGCGATCGGAAGAGGGCTGAGAGAGGATGGCCGACTGCCAGCGGGAAAACGCGCGAAATTCGACGGGGCGTTGCGAAAATTTTTAATCGACGCGGAGAGAGATTATTGAGGCGCGCGGGGAATTTTAAGAGGCGATGCCCGCTGAAAGTATATATCGCTGTGGGCGATCTTGTTTGGCATTCCGCGGGTTCTCTGGGGCGCTTTTTAACGACGGCTTTGACGAGCGAGGATGGGGAGAGAGGTGGAACAAGAAAACGTCTGTGACTCGGTAACTTCGGCGTGCGGCTTTGTGAAGTTTATTGGGAAGTTTTGAAAAGATTTTGCGTGCGGATTGCTTGATCAAAGGGAAAAGTTTGCGAGGATGGAAGTGGCTTGAGGAATCTCCGCGGTGTTGATTGAATATTCGTTTAATTTCTTTGAGAAAATTTGCAAGTACTCTTGTTAAAGCCGTTTAAATGCACATAAGGTTTGTATTAAAAAGATAATGGATATAAATATTATACCTTAAACTACTTATAGATAAAAGGCGTAATAAAAAGCTCCACACCGAAACTTAACACACAAAACCTCCCAACTTCTCAATCCGTCGAAGAAAAAAACAACCCGGCTGATTAAGACAAAAGGGTGTCAGTGTCGAGAGAGCGCCCGAAGGTGTTTGTTATTCATTACATCGGCAGCACCGTCATTACTCGCCCGCTGCAAATAAAAGCAGCGGCAGCGATCCGTCCGCCTAACGAAGCTAAAGAACATCATCGGCAGCAGCCGCCGCCGCCGCCGCCGCCGCTGCCATGTGTGGGCTTCCCATTCCCGCGGCTCGGCGCGCGAGATCGTCGAAATAAATTGGATGCGGTCGGTGCATGTCTCGAGGTCAGCCGGCCGGGAGTGTGTATATGGGTAGGGGAGAGCCCGAATTTCATAGCTCCTCTCTCTCTCTCTCTCTCTCTCTCGCCGGAAGAGCGAGAGACGAGGAACGAGAGCGGAGAAAGAGAGAAGCTAGAGGAACACGAGCGATGCAGCCTGCTGCTGCTGCTGCCGGCGAACTAGAGGAGAGTCTGTATGTATGTGTGTGTGTGCTCAAGGCGAAGGTACGAGATCGGCCCCCGGAGTATCGATGCGCGCACAGCGGTGCTCAACCCGAGGAAGGATCTCACCCGCTGCTACTTACACGGCGCTTTTTTTATATATATTCAAGCTTTTTTTGGATTTAGTAGAATTGGGTACTCGATTCCGTACATTGTGTACTTTACAACACAATGTGTAGGTAAAGTAATCCAGGCACTAATTAGAAAGGACACTCTTCGCCTCGACATTCGCCCGCGAATAAGAGGAGTATTATTTGTCGAGCGAGCCTCAGTCAATACACTGATTCATTAAGATGGCATGTTCGTTAATTATTCCGACCTTCGGTACGGCATAATTCTGTATGCGAGATTTTCTGCCGCTGCCTCTCGCGTCGGGCGAGTATAAAAAATTTATAATGCCAGACTTCCTCTTTCTTCCGCGATTAAAATAATTTACTTAATAATACCCCTCCGCGTATATTTTCGTCGATTCTCCAATATTGAATGTGTACCGCCGTGGAAAATTGCGCCTTTCTTATATACAGCCAATGTTCGACGAGGAGACTGCGAAAATATTTCAGATCTTTTTTTGCCACTCTTTTCGACTGCACACTGCAGCTCTCGGCTTTTGTTAAAAGTTAAATGAACCCGACAATGGATTCCTTGACATTTGACGTTTTCCCGGAGAAATATTCTCGGAGTCTGGCCTGGCCGGAGTCAAGTGCGTAAGACACCTTTAAAATCTCGGATGCCTTTGTATTCTTACGTGACGCGCAAGTCTGTTTCCAGGAGGCATCATGAATAAAGCACATTTTCTCGCATCCGAAATATGATAATGGGGGAAATGAAATAGCGGTGCGGAAACGGTTTTTTTTTTTTTGTTTTGTTTTTAAAGGCAACTTGTCGAAGATTTTAAATTCTTTTCCAATCCCTGGTAGAAAATGAATCAGTCGGGCTGGTTAACGTGTTTTTTAAATGAGCGCTTTTTAGTTAAAATTGACGTCTAAATTAAATAAAAACAATTGGAAAATCATTTTAACTGAAATATTCATGAGCAAACGCTATTTAATTATTTGATAACGACAAAAAATAATAGCAATTTGTCGTTTTCAACTACAAAACAAGCTAAGAATTGGCTAAAAGCTGCTTAACATTTCTACCAGGGACTTTATCAATAGGTATTCCTCGGCAGAGAAAGTGGAAAGGACTTTCAAAGTAAACTCGAAACAAAAAAATCGAAACGCCATCAAACCAATCAACACCAATCAATTATTAAAACTCCCACTATTTACTAGCCTTAGAACAAAAGCAATTACCAACGAGCTACCAAAGTTTCTCCCCACCTCAACCTTCCAAAACCCAGAACCGCGAGTCCCACCCACAAACACCCGTCGCCCGCAACGCTCCGAAAGCGACAATGCCGATCAATATAAGAGCGCGACGTCTAATGAAAGGAAAAGTATCTAGCCCCCGGAATCGCGTTCCTCTTTTTTCCGGCCGTCAGGGGGGGTAGATTCGACGGACGATAAACCGCGGCGGCGGGCCGTTATCAGCCGCGGCGGGCCTCGCGGGAGAGAAGGAAACGTCGCGCTCGCCGCGAGAGCGATTGATATTTAAGGTTACTGGCACTGTTGACGTGCGGGGGGGTGGAACACCTCCGTCGCCATGACAACAGACGCGCAAAAACGCCATTGATAGCGAGCGCGCGCCGCGGCACAGAAGGAGCAGCCTTTTAACGGGAACTCACCGCGCGGCTGTACCTTTTTTTCGGGGCAGCGCGCGCGTCCCTTTATTTTTCGACACCCCCCCGGCCCTTTTTCCCCTTTCGCGGCTGGGACTTTTTTGCGCTGGCCGTTAAACTTTGGTATTGATTGAGGAAAGCCGCCGACCTTTTTCTCCAGACGCTTCGGTCCCTTATACGTATATATATATATATACCTTTGCCGCGATTTCACGGCTGTTTGTTTTGTCTGTTACTACTGATTTCGAGGATGGATGAGGGTCTCGGGTTACAAGCTAATTTCGCTATTTTTATTCGAGAAAGCCGCGTTCGGTTACGAGTTCGTGCGAATCTTTTGTTATTCGAGCTTTAATACAGACTGCACAGTAAACAATATTAAGATTTATTTATCTTCAAAGACCATTGATCAATTAATCACCACTAAAATGCCGCCCAACATAAGTTTTACATTTACCATTAAACCCACCAAACAAAAAATTTCCAAAAATCGCAAAACCAAACTCGAGAACCTCCCTGCCTCGAGAGAGCAGGTCGATACAGCGCCAGCAGCAGCAGCAGCAGCGGAGCGTAGATGCCTCGCGCGCGGCGGGCGAAAGCAAACATTCCCGAGCGTTGCACCTCCCCGAAAAAGAGGTTGCGCCGGTACAGTAACCTTTGGCAATGTCCCGGTAGTCGCGCGTCTCCCCCTCCTCCTTCGCTCCCTAATCGTTATATTGATAATTCGGGCTCGCGCTGGCCAACGCCTTCTTCGCTCTCTCGCGCGCCGCAGCGGCTCTCAACTCTATTTACACGCGCGCGCAAAGTCTCGACGTCGTCGTTGCATAAACGCTCGATGTATATACGCGCGAGGATATCCTTTCGCGGAGCTCTTTGTGCGTTGATTTTTGCGAGCTCGGCGCCGCGAGGGAGGTTCAAGAGCGGCCGCCGCAGTTGTTTGGACTCGAGAGACGCGTAGAGCGTGCAGCTGAGACTGCAAATTTGCGCCGAATGTATATGTGCACAGCCGGTCTCTCGCTCGCTTTCTGCGTCGGGAGGAACGCGCGTCGGCGTATCGGTCGAGGAAGTGTTGACCTTTCGCCGCGCGCGCAAGATAGTTTTGCCAATGTTTTCTTTAGCGCGCGCTTTCAAAAATTTACGCTCCCCGATATATATATCTCTTTTTCGCGACTTCGCCTCTTGGCGCGCGTCTCCGCGGCGGCGGCCAACGATAAATTTTTATTTCAGCCGCGAGCCCGAGAGTTTTCTTTTTATATGTACACCTCGAAAAACAGCCAAACACCTCGTGCATCTTCTAAAAAGATATCTCGTTACAATTACCTCGAAGGTGATCGAAGATAATATAACCCAAAGGCCCGACTCTCCACCCCCGAGAATCCAGGTCGACGAACGCAGCTCAAAGGTCACAGACTGCAAAGCTCCAGCATCATATCCCCCGATCCCAGGCCGCCCCTCGAGCCCTGGAAATTCCTCTCTCTCACCCCCGTCTTTAGGGCTTCGGTCTCTCCTCGCGTCGCGACGCCGGGCGTCGCTGACCTCAGCCTCGGCGGCGGCGAGTCAAATCGAGAAAGGAAAAAAAGCTCTCTCGCGTCTCGTCTACGACCTTGGACGGGGTCGTCCCAAGGTCGGAGCGGCCTGTTCCCCTTCCGCCGTCGCGCGCGCGGTCTCCTCTCCTCCTACTTCGGCGCGTTGACTCTCGCTCTCTCTCGCTCGCTCGCTCGCGCCTCTATTTTCTTTTCGGCCGCGATCAATGCCAGGGTCAATGTCACGGCGCGGCTCTCTCGCTAAATTCCGAGCTAAATTATTTTTATCGCCCCGCTGAGAGAGACGCCTCGCGCTCTCTTTCTGTCGCTCACCTATATATCATAAAGAGAGCGTGAATCACGTCGTCGTCGGCGGCCGAGCGCCTGGCGAATTTTACAGCTGATACGGAGATAAGATACGAAGGCGGGGAATGCGGTGTGTGTGCTTCGTTCGCGCGCACACCGCATATATAGTCGTTTCATTATTTTTCCGAGGAATGTTCTGCACGCAGAGAGAGAGAGAGACCGACGTTTCCGCTCCGCGCGCGGCGGATACGTCGCGACGCGGCTCATTGATGGGCTTTCGCGGTATTTCGCTCTCGGCGCGCTTTTTGCGCCACGGCTGCCCGCTGACGCGTCGGTTATATTGTTCATTCACTCTGATTTCTGATGAAGTCGCGAGCTGCGGCTTCGGCTTCGGGATTGCGAAAACGTGGTTTTTTTTTTTTTTTAATAATACGGAGGGGAGAGGCGCGGTGGAAAAAAACTGATGTTTTCGCTTCGAGCTCCGACGCCTTAATGAACTATTTAATTGTGCGTAAAGAAATTCAGGCGGCTGATTTGTATACTTAGTTTTCAAGTCGCATTAACTTTCCTTTATATTTGTTTCAAAAGAGCTTGACAATTTGCTTTAAAAGCAGCCTGCCTCATTACGTTTCTTTTTCGTTTTTTTTTCTGCTCGTTTTGTTCAACGAAAAAGAATTAACTGCACAACATCCTTACTGCACGTGGACGCAGATACAAATCTCTCAAAGAGTCGCCATTAGTTAACCGGGAAGGTTGGGCTGCTTTATCCGTTTTTTTTTTTCGAGCTCCTTTTTGCTCTCGTTCTCCGCGCGGCGCGGCGGCAAGTTCGTTTCGCCAAGGCTGCGACTGTTAAAACAACTCGTTTTTCCGAATAAGCCTTCATATAAAAGGAACGTCCGTCGAGAGAGAGTGGCTTCGCGATGCGCGTGATATATAAAATCCGACCGCGGAAAAAGAGAAGGCGGCGACGGGAGAGAACAGCTTCGGGATAATAATTTTCGTTTGATATACGCGGCTGGAATGGAGGATCCGGCGGCGAAATTTTATAGAGGACTCGGAGGACGATCGCGGGAAAATTTGTTCTCTCTCGCGAAAGAATTTCTTCGTTCGGCGTTCGAGCTTGAATTTTAATTTCTTTATCTGGACGAGGGTTTACCGGCGAGATAGATAAGCGAATAAATAAATTGTAAATAAAAATGGAAGTTGTTTGTCTTTTTCTTTCTCTCTTTTCAACGATTGCAAGCGCTTTGAAAAGTAATAAAAATTAAGCAATTTATTATTGTCGGAAATATATTAATTCTTTTGAAATAATACGCTTGGCGTAAAAAAAACTGAATTCAAAGGAATTTGTAAGCGGAATTCATATTTTATTCAGTCCAGCTGTAACTAAAGGAAATTGCACAATAAAATGCAACTTCTTGTCATTTATGTAGAATAGGATTAATCACCATATTATTTCAATTGAAAGCTTACCTCTGTGCTTTTATATTTTCAAGTTATGCTATCTACAAAAAAAGAAAAAAAAGAAAAAAAGGTTTCGATACTACAATAACAGCACTTGACTGTTACTAATTACAGGCATTAGTATCATAAATATGGTTCAGTTATTTTTAATATTTAAGTAGGCATTCATATCAAGCAGCGTTATTATCCCATTAACTTTGTAAACATAATTGACTCTTCTGCAAATAAAGCTTTATTGTAGCGTTCGTTTAATCCTATTTAATAAAGCTGTATGCATAAAAAGCCAGTTGGAGTTAAAAAGATTTTAATTAAGAAATATTGGCGGCGATCAATATTAAATATTATAATTTCAAAGGAAAACTTTTGGTTCATTAATATTTTTAATCCGATAGCTGCGGAAGCGAGTAAAAAAAAAAATTAATATATATATGTTGTAAAACAGAATCAATACACATTAATGGATTTCGTAATCAGAGCGAATAAATTAAATTGTTCTCGAAGCAAACACGCTGGGAAATTTTAATTCAATCGGAGATCAATAAATTTAATGTATTCATATCCCCTGTCAATTCTTGATAATTCATTTCGAATTACATGTAAAATAGTCACGCACCGCAAAATACTTGGAAAACTGTGTGAACTCGCTCGTTTAATCATAAACTTCAACGTCGTTTGAACTTCATTTATTTATAGAATTCATTTTATTCTACAAAATATAAAAATCATTTTTCAGGCCTCAAATACTATTTTAATTAAAGTAAACTTTATTTTATTACACATTTTAGGCATGTAATTACACTAATGAAATATTGATCGATGAATAAATTAATGAAAATTTTTGACCTTTTGTTTAGTAGTGTTTCCATCAGTTTTATAAATGTGAAAATTTTCAGTGAAGAGAATTGTGTGACGTTTTGTTTTATCTGCCTGTATAATAAAATCGATACTTGGAAAAAGTTCAATCAAAGTTTTGTCGAAAGAGAGAAATATTTCATCCGCGGCGTGACACTTAAATTCTTCTTCTAAAATTTGTTTCAACCATTTTCCGATTTTTCATGAATATCTCAAAAGGATGATTCGCCCCTCTGTACATTTACATGAGTTTGATTTTTATCCAAAACTATATACTTTAGACATATATATTCCATAAAACTTCTTTACTCTTTACGTTTATCCGTCACAAAACTATACTAGTCCGAATAAATCCACTGAGGGATTTAAAAAAAGTTCCGCTCACCGGAGCACTTTTATCTCCCCCCGACACAAAAGCTTTCCATATAATACAAAAATCAGAAGGCGGCAAAAAAATATAAATTCGCTGAAAAATCATACAACATCAATTCCAAGCTTCATCCTGATACACGGCATATTACTCAATTTTTCACCGCTTCCCTCTCATTTACCTCCCCCTGAAATAAAAAAAAAAACTGCCACGTCGAGCGGCAACAATAACAAGTCGGTCGTCGGAGCAGGCCGACAAAAGGGAGAGAGCGGATATGCGGAGGGAGTTGGAAAAATGAAAAATAATTCGGGAGAACAGTCGCCCCCGACGTGGCTGCCGCCGCGGAAAATGTTTTTTCGAACTGGCCGCGGTGCTTCCACGTATATCAATGGTGGAAAACGGGCAGTCCGTTTCACTGTCCAAGTTTTGACAGGCGCTCGGAATGCTACGCCAACTTTCGTAATGGCGCGCTGTGTGATTAATTCAACAATCAATCATGTTGCGCATTAGAATGCTTTACATTTTATTCGTAAGAGGATTATATGTAAATTGAAATAAAAAAAAACAAGTTTCGCAATGTTTCACAAGACTATATTCGAAAGTTAATTAATGGTCGGGAATTAGTATACAAAAATATTAACGAAAGTTTGCTGCTGAAAGTTTCAATGTCTGGACTTCTAAAAATGAAGACGCCTAAAAACCAATAATCCTTGGAGTGAGTGAGAAAATTGCCCAAGAATTAAAGAACAATTAAAAAATAAAAAGCAACAATGAGAAACTCTTTTTTATCTTTTACCTACATAAAAATTAACGATTTCTCCCCTATTTTTAACAAACATAAACGTTACAAAAATCCCCAGCCCAAACCCTCACCGCCACCCAGTCCCGCCGAGAAGCTGACCCACATCTTGCATTTCCGCGCGGGGCGAT
This sequence comes from Ormyrus nitidulus, assembly GCA_900474335.1. NCBI lineage: Eukaryota > Metazoa > Arthropoda > Insecta > Hymenoptera > Ormyridae > Ormyrus > Ormyrus nitidulus. Next base: position 11,577 of record UCOL01004894.1, read on the forward strand.
TAAAACCGAGCCGGACGCGGCGGCGGTTCCGCAGCGCGGCGTCACCTGTTGACGAGCGCTGCAGCTTACTCGCACATATACACCCAGTCCCCGCACACGCACACACACACAGTCTCTCGTGCCATTCGAGCAACCGGCCGAAATTCGAGGCGGACAAGGTCAGAGGAAGCGCTGCGAAAAATAATCGCCGAATGGAGGCCAGCAGTGCGTCGCCGCCGCCGCTGCAGTGCGCCGCCGACGAGCTGATAATGAGCCGTGTATCAAGTGCCGGTGCTGCGCATTTATATATATCGGCCGGAATGGACTTTTTGTCAGGATGGTCGAGCGACGATCGACGCGAGGCTTTTTGGCTTTCAGCTGCTTTTGTCGCCGCGCGGCCGTTAATGGGGGGGAGGTATAGATGTACCGTGACACTTTTGTTCGACTCTGTTTTCGGTTGATGCATTGAGCGTTTAGCGATTTGGAAGAGGTTATTGTTTTTTAATGGCTTTAACTGCTCAATATTTAGATTTCTCAACGGTACGATAAAAGAGATCTTCATAAAAACTGAAATAAAATTTTACTAATTTAACGATAAAATCCATGTCTCTTCTCGCGACGAAAATCAGAGTATAATAATGCAACAAAAACACCTAAAAATATTCATTTGATAAATTTCTCCAGCCTCCACCCATTTATCCTCTTCGCAATTAATCCATCTAAACATGCTGCCATTTTTTAAGATACTCCCCGCTACATCATACTTCAGTGCTCCGATTACCCGAAATTTATAACCCTCCCTCCCCCCCGACCGCCCAAACGAATCTCCCTTTTCAGGCACCCGAAGACGCGCGATAATTCATCGACGTTCCACCCTCCTCCTCCCCCGAAGCATGCAAATCCCAAAATAAAAAGGCGCAATCTCGCGGCGGCGCGGGTGCGGTTTTCAATTTTCGCGGCCCGCGGGGGAGGTAAAAGGCGCTGCGCGCCGCCGCTCCCCGGCCGCCGGGGGTGGTGTACAAATACAGGCCCCGGCGCGAGTCTGACGTCGTTCGGGGGAGGAAAGCTCTATCGATCCCCGAGTCTGTAGGCCGTCTGCCCCGCGGCGCATAATATATAGAGCGTCGAGAGCGGTGAAATACTACGGCAGGCCGCCATTGATCGCGGCCGCGGCGAGTGATTCAGTTCGCGATCTCCGCGACGCTGCGGAGGGAAAATAATAATGATGGTAATGAGGTCGGAGCACATCTTTTCTCTCTCTCTCTCTCTCGCGCGGGCATCCGGGGGAGAACCGTTGCCGCGCCAACTGCTGGTCGACGGCTGCACGGGGGAGCTAATTTAGAAGGGGTCAACTTTGCGCGCCAGCAGCCATGTCGGCGAGCAGATACTCGGGCCGAATTATTTTTCGCGATGCGCACGTGTGAGGGGCGACGACGGCGAATGGTGGACGGGGAATGATGAATGATGATCTTGTGAGAAATTGGCGTTTTTTTGGGTCGATAATTGCTATTTTATTTTCTATTCTTTTATTTGAGTTTATTGTGTTCGTGCACGCATTAGGACTATACGATTCGTAGTAGGGTGATATACAAACACGCGAAAGTTTAACGG
>UCOL01004895.1:0-13159 GCA_900474335.1 Ormyrus nitidulus
GGGGGGGGGGGGCCGAGCTTGTTTTCGGATTTCGAGGGGGTATTCACCTGTATGCTTTCGGCGGTGAAAGCGGCAATTTTTCCGTCGGAGGGTATGACGGAGTTGTAAGTGTCTTGAAAATCTTTTACGTAATTGTCCTCGGCTTGACATTGGCCTTTGTCGCAGCTGCACTTTCTACTTTTTACCTGCACTGGACTGTCTCGGCAATTAGAACCGCCCCATGGACCCAAGTAAACGTCTGGATTCGTCATCTGGGAAAAAATTTCAGATTTACGATAAAAATATTTTGTATATAATCCTAATAGAAGATTATTTTAATAATATCACTTTGATATTTAATTGTTAGGCAAAACGTTTGTGTTAATTTAATTAAGAACCTTCTTCTGAATAATATAAACTGATTCGAAAATTGATTGAATTAACTCTTTTATTTCTTGAAACACGAGATTTTAATTATTAGAAATTCAAAGAATACGTAATAGTGAGCAAGATTTAAATTTGTCTTTACATATTAATCAGACTAAATTTGTACGCTCTTTTTATGACTCATTCTTACCCTTTGTAAAAATAATCAATTATTATAATTTTTCGTAACGAACACACTATTTTTGGGCAATGGTGTCCCCATAATAAGAATCGCACACGTAAACATTGTGCACAATTTAGCATTAAAAAAAGTAAAATTTGTATACAGATATATTGGGCAATGCTAAATTTGGCGCAATTCTTATGCGCATAACAAACCAATGCCCACATTGGCATGCCCAATCTCAATCCATAAATATTCAAAAAGCCGCAAAAAAATCCAATGCTATACATTTCAAATAAGTAGAAAATAAAATTTTCATCTAATTCCTCAATAAAGTAAATGCACCTTTAACCGCACGCACCCCTTTCCAAAATACTCACATGAATATGCCCGGGTGGATGGACAATGCCGGGATACCGGTAGCAGCTCATGGCCGTAGCAGCAGCCGCGACTCCGGTACCGCCGTGGTAGCAATTTTTCAGGCCGACAATGTCCTGCCGTCCGGTGTAAAGCCTCGCCAGCTGGATGGCCAATTCGGTGGACTCGGAGCCGCTGTTCGTCAGGTACACGCAGCTCAGGTGCTTGGGGAGCGTCGCCAACAGTTTGTCCACGTACTCGTGGTAGCGGGGGTGCAGGTAGATCGCCGTCGTGTGGCCCAATTTGTACGACTGCTCCGACAACGCCGTCACCACTTTTCTGCGAAAAAAGAAAAAACGTTTCGGAGATTTTTCGATTGCTCGAAATTTTTTTGAAATCGCATTACGGAGAGCTAACTTTTTTTTTTTTTAATATACTTACGGATGGCAATGGCCAACGGACACGGTGGCAATACCGCTGAACATGTCCAGGTAGCGTTTGCCGGTGTGATCCCACAGCCATTGAGCTCGACCTTCGTACAAAAGCAAGGGTTTTTGGTACCACAGCTTCTGACTTGGCGTCACTGTCGTTTCTCTGGACTTCAAGATTGTTTCGTAACTGGCACCCTAAATGATTTCAAACGAGAGATGAGAGCTTTGATTTTGAGCGTTGATATTTTGTCAGATGAAGGTGATAAATGATTAAATACGTATTCTTTTATTCACAAAATATTCGAAAAAAAAAATAGAAATTTGAACTGAAGGACTAGAAATAAATATTGTTTTTTTGAGTTCATGTAGTGAACAATAATATTGTAATTAATGATGACTATTTGCTATTTATACGCAAAATAAAAATATTTCAAAACATTTCCTTTCAAGACGCTAAAAATGAACTGTTTCGGCTTGTACCATAAAGTTCAGTGACCTCATTTAAAGATTGTACTAGCTGTGTTCCATGATTATTTATTATTATCATTCATTGCATATACACGGGATGTAAATCGTTCTTGATCCATGCACTAATTCGATAAACTTTTTAAACGTACTTACCTTATATGGGGAAGGTTGATGACTGCAGCTGGGAAAAAGTGCAGCATTCTGGGTGCTCGTATGGGAAAATTTTCGAAGTTGTTTGAAGTGTCGAGATCTGCTGACTACTTGAGATATTAAATTAATTAAAAATAAGCAAACAAAAATATTAAGAACGACCGGTATTAAAAAAAAAATAAACAAAAGTTGTCCATTTTGTGCTCATAGGAAAACGGCATTGAACGGAAAATTCATAAAATAATTTAATTTCTTAATTATGTTTGCGGACATTGTGGAACAACTTTTCTAAATTTTAATTTTTATATCATTTAATAAATCCTAAAAAAGTATGATAAAAAGGTGTTTATAAAAATAAAAAGTCGCTTCTATTAAACGACTTGTTTTGTACAAAATATTTTTAAATTAATTCTACTTAATTTAAATTATAATTTATTAAAGGTTTAAGAAATTGTTACTTTTTTCAGTTAGAAAAAATAATTAGATAAACAAGAGTGTAACGCACAATGAATATTGTTAAAGGCTACTTTCAAATCTAATCTCTCAGATTACTCTACCCAAAACTTTTCCTTCCCTCCGCATATCTACGAGGAGTAAGGGTACCGTTCTGAAGAATGCCGTTAAAATTCTTTTTGGAAAATTTTGAATTCTATTCAGAAGAACGGAAAACATCTCAGAGTATAAATATACTTTAAAAAAATTTTCCATTTTAAATTTTCTATTTTAATTTTTTACTTTCAAAATTATTTTTTATGCTCAAAATATTATTTTGCTTAAATATTAATTCCTTTTAAACTAGAGATATCCATAAATGTAAAATTTTTAATGTTTTTCACTGCTAATTTATTGGAAAACTCTTTCTGCACAGCGAACTATTATATAAACTTTATATAAATTTTTACACGTTTACATGAAAAATATTTTTACATTTTTACGGGTAAAAATATTTGATATTTTATCAAAATAACAAAAATTGGCTTTCAGAATTATTGTATAATATTAAATTTATCGTAAAAAATTTCTTTTATGGATTAATATTTTGATGAGTTATTTAAGTATAGGATAGTAACCATTTAAACGAATTAATTGAAATGAAAGTGTAAAAGTCTATAAAATCTTACACGTTGCTGTTATCCTTCCCATTTGGAACGGCAAACACTTTACAAAAATTAAAATTCACAATAATCAAAGTACAAATGCAATGTTATTTTACAAATTATAAAAATTTCGAAATTTTACACAACAAACAAAAACATTTAAACCAGGTAAACTAAGGTAGTTATATGAGGCGAAGCACCTCCCGTCAATTTAAAGAATGTGGAGCGAATGCATCGCTGGTCTACGTCTGAAGAAAATTTCGATGCTTTTGAATGTTAAGGCTCTGAGAACCGAAGCGTCAGGCGTCGCGCGACCGGAAACTCATTGAACCATTGAAAATTTTCAGTTTCGAATAGATTACTATCGCATCGAGGAGCTAATGGAAAGTCAACCTTGTTTGTACTGCGCTGCTGTATTTTATTTTCGGTACGGAATTTTTTTTAATTATGAAGTTATTTCTGCTTGAATTTTCAAAATTCAATTTGAATATCAAATATATTTAATTAAAATTTTAGATAATCGTCCGTGAGTATTGTCCATAGGCAACTTTCCTTTACATTATGCAAAATGGAATAACTCTGAAATGAATAATATCGAAATCTTTTTAAAGCATGTTACTTTTTTATTTATTTATTTTTTTTTCAAATTCCCGTTAAAGTTATTTTTTTATATTTTCGCGTTGATGCTAATCAGTAATCGATATTTGCGATTGTACTAATAATTAAAATGCACATAAATAACGAAGACTTTGGTTGCAACAAAAGTAGATTGAAACTGTTTAAAAAAGTTAATATAATTAACTAACAATTTAAAATTGCTTTATTCTATTATTAATTAAGTCAAATTAAAAATATGCAAAAGATAATTAAAACTTTTTATACTATTTATTAATTTTCCTAACTTTTTATATAAATGTTAATTTAAATAAAAAGCAAATAACAATAATTTTTTCAAATGTAAGATGATCATATATACATGTATTTATAATATACACAGTGCAGTTGGCGAGATAAAAATATTCAATTTACACGCTGTTTATATTTGATTCAATATATCATTATAAGATTTTTTCGTCGCTGTCTTTGTTGGAATTTCCAGCAGAAACTTGTTGTTTCTCGTCACTTGCAATATACAATTTTTCATTTTCAGAATAATTTCGAAGGGTAAAAACAATAGGAATTTCAGATAATGCAGGATTCGTCTTTTGCAAACATCGGATCCACGATAAAAGAGAATCTTTTGTTAATGTTCCTGTAGCGCAATTAGCAAATATCGTTGCATCGATTTGTTCATGCACTGACGGCGGTAATATAACTTCAGTTGATTTCATTTCCAAGTAAGGATTTCTTATTTTGTCAACATCTGCAAAGAAAAATGAAAAATAAAATTGGCAATGTAAAAAGCTAATTGAAAAATTTTATTTTATCAAAACAAAATGTAATCACATTTTCTTACCATCTTTATTCCAATCTGGATATTTTCGATTTAGTGGGGGATCAGCGCGTAAAGTAAAATAATCCACTGATTTTGTTGCTACATAAATTCTAAAAGGTCCTTCCACATATATTGGAACCTTCTTATCATGTTTTTCAATTAACTCACTTTGTATTGGAGCCATTGCAGATACAATCCAAGTTTTATCAATTGAATCTTCAACGTCAGTAGTATCAAAAGTAGATATTTTACTGTTAACATCAACAGAAGATATTTTTTGTAAAGCAAGTTCTGCCAATATATATGGATCATTTGGTATGGGCTTGGGAACTGGCCATGGATTTAAATTTTTAAATTTTGGCATCCAGTACATCATTCCCCAATATTTTTCAAGAGGCATTCCATGCCTTCCAAAAATATTTAAAAGCAGGTCTTCCATTTCAGGATCAGGTATTACTCCATTATCTTCCATTTGTTCTAATATAGAAGTGCAACAATATTGTTCTTTCGGATAATGCATAAACAATGTTTGAAATTGATTTGTGGGGACCATAACTTGTTTAGGAAAAATATCAATCAATGCTTTATAAACTGATAAATCCTTTTCTACACCAAATTCTTTCATAAATTTTAGAGCAGCATAAATAAATGGAACACGATCTCTTTTTCTTCCAGCTTGACCTTCGTACTTTCTTAGGATTTCCAAATAAGTTTCTTTTTCTTTTCGTTTAGTATTTGCAAACGAATGTAAAATTATCTCACTTCCAAATATACTTTCTCTTTTTAACCTTTTTCTTTTTTCATCATCAGATGTTTTATTACCTTCATTTGTTTCTGATTGTTCTGCATTTTGTTTGCTTTTTTCATTGGTTTCATTATTTATCTCAAGACTTGCTTTTTCAACTTTGTCTTTTGCATTTTGTTCACTTTTATCAATTTCTTTACTGTTAATGTCTTTTACGTCATTCTCTTCTGAGTTCTGCACTTTTGGATTTTGTTGACTAACTTGTAATAAAGATGTAATACCAAAGTACCTTTTAGTACTAGATGAAAATAATAGATCTAGCTTTACATTTTTATGAACCTTGCTAGTACTCTTATTGCATAAATTACACACAGTAGATACTGTCGATAATGGTTGATAATATTTAATTATTCTTCTAAACATTGTTTTCTTCATGAGTGCTTTAAATCTCAAGTTTACTTCAAGTAAACCAAGATTATAATGTGCTATGCTTAGAGTCTTATTCCAAGCATTCTAAAACATAATTTTTATGTTGAATACTTCTTTAAAGAAATCTTTAAATGCTTTAGCTGCAAAAAATTTTTATTTTTATGTATTAGTACAAATATATTATTTAATTAAAGAATTCAAAACAAAATTTATAAATTTTCCCTTAACCTTAAATTACTGTTTACGAACTTCATATTCACTCTTCAATAAAGTTATATTGCCTTTTAATTAAAAGGCAATGAAGACTAGGATTATTCATAACATTTACAAAAATTAATTAAACACTGACATAAAAGTTTTAATATACTTTTAAGAACTTTTTTCATTTGCTCTCAATGCCGACTACAGTGCAGACGTTCTCCATGCTATAAGTTGAGCTAGTTCCATAAGCAGCTGTAACGGAGCAGTAGAATTTTACCGTGATTGGTTACCTTGAAGCGCGTCATTTTGAAATTCTTCAATAAAAAATCTAACTTATTTTCTATTCTTTAAGTAACTTTGTCATTCATTCCAGCACTTAAAAATGTTAACCTTTATCAATTAAAATAAAAAAAGAACATTTTTATTGAATTAGAAAAAAAATATAGAAAAAGTGGAAGATTGCAGCTTATATAGCTATCTATAAAATATTTTTTCGACAAAAATACTAACAACACAATTTAAGTTCTAAAATTTCTTTGATCTTACTTTTATATTCAAGCTCTGAAAAAATTTGATTTAATATTCAAATTTCATAATTCCGTAAACATTTTTTTTGTTCAAAATCTTTTAATATTTTACAGCGTTTTAGCAATAATTATACATATAACACTGCAGTTTTTCGTACACATTATAAAGTATTACCAGTTCTTAGATTATTAACGTAGGGAAGAAATGTCTCTCGATATCCCTTTGCACTCGAGAGGCGACTCTCACTCAACACTTGGTTTGCTGCGGTAATTCCACCACTGGTTTGAGCTCTCCGTCGATTCTGCTTTCCGAGCCGTCAATTGTTTACGTCAATTGTTTGCGTCAAAAGGGCTGCGAAACGTCTCGAGTTGCTGGTGCGTCGCGCGAAAAAAGCCCCGAGTGCAAAGGGTTAAATTATTGCCTACTTTTACGTCATTCTCTTCTTAAATTATTGCCTACTGAAAAAGCAATTTAGTTATCGAAAATCTTTAACAGATTTTCCAATTATAATTATGCGCGCAATTGTAATTGAGTCTTCTAATTATGTATTGCAATATATCACATGTGTGCCACTTATTTGCATCTCAAATCTTATCACCGAGCTTTAACTCGTCAATAGTATAAATATCAAATGAGCTTTTACCCGCATTTTTCCGGTAAAATGAAATTATCTTCATAAGTTTTAGAATTAATTATACTAATTGTTTCCATTAACAGTTAATAAACTCAACAAAATCATAAAATATAACTCAATGAAAAAAATATTTTATTTTGCAATTTAATGTTTAAATTGTAATATAATACGATGATAATAAAGTATGCCGAAATTTTTTGAAAAATTATTTATTCATTATGGGCAGTGTATTGCACAATGCATTCATTGGCACCGATTGCATTTATAAAAAAGAATATCATTAATTTACATAATATTCTTACTAATAATTACATTGATGATAAGCTTAATCTTGAATTAATACTTTATAAAACATTAGAGGTAAAAAAAAAATAATTTAAAAATTATCGTATTTACAAGTCAAAATTAATTTTAATCTAGAGTATTTATAAATCATGGATTGGCTTTTATTGCTTTTGGATCATAAATAGTGTTGATGTTGCTTTTGCTGTCAGGATTGTTCCACGATCGAATTTTTCCTCTTCCAAAAATAATGAAAACCAAATTTGTGAAGAAGTACACGAATGCTGTAAGATAGAATACTAAGTGCCACTGGTTTGCATCCGTCTAAAACGAAGTAAAACAACCATAAATATGTAAAAACATTGTTCATTAAAATTTTTGTAACGAACCCTTTAATTAAAAAAAAAAAAAAAAAATGCATTTTGCGTTTAACTTATAAACTTTCTGCTTAAATACACTTACCACATCTTGAACCATTCTGCCGGACACGATTGGCGCAAGTATACTGACGACAGCTCCTACGCAAGTGGTAATTGAGTAAATGTTACCGGCGAAATTCGGGCTTAAATCGATTTGATTAACGATGTAACCGCTGGCGGTGCCTGCTTTCAAACCGACCGACAGGACGAGTAAAACAACCGGCCAAGTGGTGCTGTCCGTACTGACGTAGCAAAGAGCCACGAGAGTCAAAGCGGGGCCCCACATGCCCACTGTATTCGAGATTCGTCTCACTTTGCTCACCGAGACACCTTTCGTCGCTATGTAGTCGGCTAAGCAGCTGAAGAAGAAGCTCAAGATCCAGTTTGCTAAGTATGGAAGAGTGGAGACCAATCCATTCTGAAAAAATGGAATAGATAGCGTAGAATCTCTCCCTCGTTTGAAGACATAGCTACTTTAATATATATGACGTGTACAAACCTCCGCAATATTGAAGTTAAGGATATTTTTCATGTAAAGAGGCATTTCCGTGTTTAAGGTAAATGTGCCCCAGTTCGATCCACATTCTGTGATGATCAAAGCCCAAACCGGTACCGACATAAACATCTGCTTCCAAGGGGGGCTTTTTTTCTAAAACAGACGTTCTCAATTACGCTCGAGCCTACACCTTAAAAATAAATTAAACAAATTTTGAACTTACATCCAGTTCGACGTGATTTTTCACTTGATAAAAACTGTTCAAGATGAATTCCTTCTCTATTGGACATATATTCTTATGGGTGGACGGACTATCCGATAAGAATGCAAATAAAATAATACTTGAAAGTAGACCGAGCGCGCCGAATATGAAAAAAATTCCTGGCCAGCCCAGAGTGGACGATGCGATTAATCCAGAAAGTGACATTGCAAATACAGCGCCAAGGACACTTCCAGTTGTGACGCAGGTACCTTCGTAAATTTCATTAGAAACACATTGCAATTACTTTGATTTATAGAGATTTCAAATATTTTATTTAAATCTTTTATTTATATGTAACTTTCTACTATAATCTATATACGTTAATTAGTTAACGCGAAAGTCGAAATTAAATAAAGTACAAAAAAGTTGCATTCTGCACAAACTGGATAATTATTAGTTTTACGATTTAATAAAATATATTTAATCAAATCAAACTTAAGCATCGCTTATCAAAATAAAATTTATTCGAATGACGTCTCCTTCTTTCACTTTTTTATTATTCTAATAAACAAAACTTTATCAGCCGAACGCAATTGATTAACTCCACAAATAAATGAAGCTTATTAGTCACTAAGAAAATTAAGCTCCGTCAATTACTCACATAATCTAGAGCGCTCCTCAGGTGGTGCCCACTTGGATAACAAAGTGTGCGTGCAGGAGGAGAAGCAAGAATGGCAGAGGCCAATCAGAGCTCTGCCGGTGCACAATGCAATCCAGCCTCCGTAATACGTTAAGAAGGGCAGGCTGAGATTGATAATACTGCTGAGTAATAGTCCGATGCAGAACAGCTTCTGGGCGCTCCAAGTCTTGGCCCAGTAACCGCAGGGTATCTGGAAAATTGCGTAACCCCACATGAAGGAACTCAAGATCAACGATGTTTCTGAAGTCGACCACTTGTAGTNCTTTGAAAAGATCATAATTGTTGTTTTAGGCACACTTTTTCAGATTGGTATATAAAATCGAGCGACACATATTGGGAATCGAAAAATTTACCTTGAAATTGGAATTTTCAATCTTGGGATCTGTCATTGCTATGACTGCAACCGGTAAGGACAGATTCATCGCGTAGCCGATCATCAAACTCGAGGCCATTAGCACAACTTGAAGATGCCTTGTTCCAAAGGACACTGTATTTTTTATATGTAAATGTTAAAAATGTGCCATTGTCGCTAGTAAAATAAACGAACCTTTTGGTTTTTCCGGCGTAAATTTTTCATCTTTCTCAGATACTTTTGGAACGGTGATATCCGTCATTCTCGATGTTACTCACTTCTTCGTAAAGATTAATGTCACACAATTATTTTAGAAGTTTATTGATAAAAACTGGTCGAAAGACTGCGGTGCACTATTGAAGACCCATCGTGGAGAATATAAACCACACTATGTCAAATTTAATTCTGGTGGATTTAAAAATGCCGCTCCTACCTTCTTCTACTCCATTCTAAAACACACATATAATTATTACAAGAAAGTTAAATAATTAGCAGGCAGGTAAACTTTAATTAATGTATCTTCGTTTTTTGAAACGTTCTTATGGTAATTTGTAATTATATTGAAATGATAACGAATGGTAATATGCATTTTCAAGTGTCAAGTTATATAAAAAGCTTCATGTTAAAGTAAATTAATCGTCATTTTGAACGTGACGATTAACCAGAAAAAAATTTTCGGTTAGAAGTAATCTTGAAGTCATTAATGTCGCACGCGCAATTGAAAAGACTCACTTATCATCAGTCAAAACTAAGTTTCCGTTGAAGTATTTCAGACGCAGTGCATTAAATGGTGAAAAAGCCCAATTTATTCCACACGTATTGTATATAATAAATATTTGGTTAATAATTTAAAATAAATGTTTGAGTTTTTTTTATAAATATTTTTCTTACCCAATTTCGAGTTCATTTTTTTATTTAAATTCGAAACGCGCATACGAAAATTTGAAACAAGTGAAAAGGAAAAAGACGTCAGAAAATAAAAATAAAAAGCATATTCTTTTTAAATATCGGTTATCGCGTAATTGCATTCACTTACTTTCAATTCATTAAGCTTCTCGAGTCGAAGAATGTTCAATATTCCGAGATATTAGTACAATATTTGGTACAATAATTTTTAGGAAAGAAAACACATGATTCAGAACAATGAATCAATTTCCAGCAGGCTAATTTATTATTAATACATAATACGGTTATTTGAAATCCAGATTTTGAATTCGGATTTCGTTTAAAAACTATTTGTCATGGACTTTAATTTCAGACGAGCGCATGATCTAATTCCACAAAACTATATTGCTTAAAATAGCAATTTTAATAATTTCTTTAACGTCACCCAGATAATTTTCCGCAAAAATAACGAGATTAGATTATAAGTTCTAATTTTTTTCTCCAACTAACGCCTTCAATTACAATAATTTCGTAACGAATTAAAACATAAACAGTGCAATCTCGCCTGCTTAGAAGTGCTTTTCATTTTGACAGAGATCACGACGAGTGCACGCGCTCGAACCTAGCTTAGAATGACAAACTATAAACAAGCTGTATCGCGCCAACATTTACTTCGCTCGCTTTAACAAGATCTTTTAAAACATTATAAAAGTTCATTGAACTATTGCGAGATGCACACTGCGGATTGGTGATGTTGAAAAAAAAAACGAATTATTTTCAGGCAAAAATAATCACTGGAAGAGAGATGTTTGTCGAACTAACCCACTGAGTGACACTATCAAAATTTTATTCACAAAACATAATTATCACTTTTACTTGAACTAGTCAACTTTGTGTATTAAAAAAAAAAGAAAAAAAAAACTAATGTGAGAACCGATAAATCTCGACTTTTCAATGACGAAGCTTTGAATAAAAAAAAAGCCACACTTTTTCTCTTTTAATTACTTACCGCATCTGCTGATCTTATCAATGTACGTTTCTTAGCAAACATCGTTGCATCTACTTTCACCGCATTATTTTCCACCCTTAAACGCCCGCGACTAATATTGCTACCGCAAATACCGAGCGAGAACGGTAAATTTTGAAGAACTCTCGTTCTCCTCGATGACTCGAGGCTCACTGACTGCGATTTCTTTTAGGATATAACACCGATCGCCGCCTCGCGGAGTTATCGTTTTGTAACAGTTTAACTTCTCCGTGAAAATTTATAAATCCTTAGTAAAGAATTATCATACTCGTCTGATAATAGACGGAAGAAGACTGCGCGCTCACAGAGAGTTTATCACTCATATATAGCGGCAGCGAGTTCTTGGCAAAAAATTGGTAATTCTCGAAAATAAATTATGTTAATCGCTGATGATGTTGTTCAAATTTTACAGAAAGTCACTTTTGATAGGAGGAGGGATGTACGAGTGAATATTGGAGGACAAGGCAGCAGAATTGTCAATATGATTATACATGCACATTTGTTTAAACGTTTATTAAGAAAAAAAAACAACAACAAACAGCAATCCTCTATTATCGTATTTTCATTATTATATTTATTTCTTGCTCATAATTTTCTTTTCTTATAGCTATCAGTTTTTATAATAGTTTAAATTTTTACCTTTTAAAATCTCATTTTATCATTTTCTCACTCCATTGGCTGTAATACTGTATTTTATTATTCATTGAATATCCAGCCTTTGTTATAAAAATATTTACACAATTGGGTTTTTCCAATAATTTGCGATTAATATTTAACCTTAATTATTTTGAATAATGATATATGCAAAGTGATTCATTTTACATTTTATACAAATATAGCCTTATTAATAAAATAAAAAATTAATCAAAGTTATTTTCCATGCATAACAAAATTTTCAACCGAATATATAATGTAAGTTTTCAATCGCGTTTTTTTTATTAAATCATGCTACAATGTATGCACGCATTTACTAGAGATTTTTAAAACTTTAAAAAAATCGCAAATCTTAAAATTTATAATATGATTTTAGTGGGTAAAATTTTTCTAAAGAAATGGCGTAAATTTTCGAAGATAACGTACAGTATAAAATTGTAAAATAGTCTCGTTTTTTCCGTAAACGTTTATTTTCTTGCAATAGTTTTTATGGAATTAATGAAACATTTAAGATGGGCATTTTTGTCTTGTTTGCGAAAAACCATTTAAATTTGTGTTAAATTAAATGGGGCCGCCCATTAAATGCTGCGCTTAAGGAGGCTTAAATCTTTATCTCATCTCGAAAAACTGCAAGTGCCGGCACTTAAAATCAAATTTAATAATCAAAGCAGTTGATATGCGTTTTGTGGAATGCAGATCAAAGTAGAAAATTTTACTTAAAATCGCAGATTCTTCGCAAGAAATATTTGATTATGTAAGTTTCTAAACATGACAGGTATACTGTATTTTCCTGAGTGATCATACTTAGAGAATTTACGACTCATCAATCAAATGTTTAGCATTTTTGGATACTGCAAAAATTGGATTTTTCTGCATACTCAGCCAGTATGAGAACATACAAATAATAAAACTAGACAATTATTTAGGAATTATTTTTTAATTAACCATCGTCATTTGCAGTACAAAATTGTATCCAATTTTAGTTTCCCGTTTTAATATTTGAAAGGAACAATATGATAATAAGATTGTTGTTTAAGAAAAGATTTGTCTTAATTACAAGGTGAGTGTACGACATTTAGGGTAATGGATTTTCCTGTAACTTTGGGATATGTTTTCTAATGTTAAAATATGAAGGAAG